>JAIKVB010000857.1:0-18474 GCA_024679045.1 Phytophthora brassicae
ATGGTCAACTCTAGTGGCAAGCGAAGGCGAAGCCGTAGCGGGCTTAGGGTGTGTCACCAGCGATCGTAGCGAGCCGCCAGGGTTTTTGGTCAGCGCGGAGCGCGTGTAGGGTGATAGGAACATGATGTAGTCTTACTACCGTAGCTGAAAATTGATTCGGAAGCTCCATTTGCATTTTCCACTAGCCACTTTTGCTGCTTCAAGTGGTCACAAGTGGCTATTGCGGCAATCAAAAGTATCTAGTTGAAAATTGGTCACAAAAAGTGGCTAGTTGAAAATTAAAAAGTGGCTACCCGAAAATCAGCACCCCAGGTTGGAAGCGTTGAACTAGTCTGAAAACGGAGACGGTGGGTGAGTTTAAGGCGGCGGCGGGTTTCGGTAGAAAACCGTGCGAGTTGATCTTGGTCTGGAAGCGCAGCAGGAGCTGAGCAACGTTGGATCCTTGGGTCTTCATTTTAGTGGAGGTGGTAGTGGTGTTTGGAGGCTCTTCTCGAAGAGACAGGAAAAGCTGGAATCAGCTTTCTCGGCCGCGGATCGGAGCTGCACGAATGCTTCACCGCAGCCATGGAAAACATAGCTATCAAAACACAGCATGTGGCTTGTCTCCATTCGTATCCCAACTGAATTTCCATACTAAAGTCCAATAGAAAAGTACTTGACATGTTGAAGCCTTCGATCCAAACATGAAGACGAGTTCATTACTTCATCTGCGACCCGCGTACACGTACGCCGCGAACCAAAAATTTGTCATGCTGAAGCTTTCTTGGGTAATGTCTGCGCCTGGCTTTGGTACGAATAAGTGAGCTCATGAGGTGGCTGCGACGCCCACATCACTTCATCAACCTACGCTTGTGCCACTGCACTTTGAACTTCTACACGTCCGCGAGCGCTTACGTCGAGATGGCTAGCCAGATTCCCGACTTCAGTAGCACCTCAGCTGTCAGTCAAAGCGTTTTGCTTTCTTGCGGTTGTTATGTGTACTGCACCTGCGGTCTTTGTGGTCGGGTTTTTATGAGACGTCACAGGATGTCGCTGCGTACGGTGGCTCAAGCTCAACTAACATGCTTTCATTTCCCGAGTCGTCACTTGGAACTTGTGTAACTATTTATTGGCTTTATTTCTCCTTCCACTTGCGTCTTCGTTTGCAATTCAATTCTGCTAGTTAGACGTCCGTCTACATTTGCTCGTCTTGTGGTTCACCCGACATCTCTTCCTTAGCAGCGTCTTCCTCCGTCGCATAGAGCACCTTGAAGATTGTAGATTGGTGCTTGAAAAGAACGAGCACTTGTTGGTTACCTCGTATATTCGGTTGTGTCTCCATTGTTTCCTGCTTCTAAGTGGATGGGTTGTACACACATCAAGAGCTAGTGTTCCCTACAAGAAAGTGATACAGGGGATCCTAGCGACCGAGACTCATCTCAAGTACTGTTACACAGCCCACAGCTAGTCAGCTGTTGCTTCTACTCCAGACTCGGGCAGCTGCCCAACACCTCCTCCACAAGCAACAGCTCCCGAATCGTCATTCGGTTCCGAGCAGATGCCACACAGGCCACGCTTATGGAGGAGTTCCGGTCGAGACAGCGCCTTAGTCATGATGTCGGCCGGGTTCTCGTGCGTAGGTACATACTCGAGTGTCATGAGCCCCGTCCGCCACGCGTCCTTGAGCGCGTGGAAACGGATGTCCACCGCTTTGTGCGCGCCTGAGCTTCCGTCGCGCTTGATCCGGTGTATGGTCGGCTGATTGCCGACCTGCAGGGTGAGCTGAAGTGTACTCCGCGAGTCTACCAGTAGCTCGGCCGTGATAAGCTGTATCCATTCCGCCTGTTGGAGCCCGTCATTCGCGGCGATGAACGCGGCCGTCGTGCTGGACAACGCCACCACTGTTTGCTTCGTCGAGCCCCAATGTACAGGGCAGCCGAACAGAAACGCGACGAATCCAGATACAGACTTCCTGTCTTATACGTCGTTCGCCCAGTCTCGGCCGTCGTGCTGGACAACGCCACCACTGTTTGCTTCGTCGAGCCCCAATGTACAGGGTAGCCGAACAGAAACGCGACGAATCCAGATACAGACTTCCTGTCTTATACGTCGTTCGCCCAGTCTGCATCCGTCGCAATGCGCATGCCCTCCTCAACCGCTCGCAACTCGAGCTCAAGGTCGCGCGTTTGATCAAGATATCGGAGCAGGTGCTTCTGCACGGCCCACGCGGCCTTACTGAGCTTCGAACAGTGACGCGCCAGCTGGTTCACCGCGAAGGCAATATCCGGCCGCGAGACCCGAGCGAGGTAGAGGAGGCTGCCGCCCACTTGTCGGTACGGCTTCTTCTGCATGAACTCGCGCTCGCTCTCACTGGGCTCGTCGGTCAGGTTGTCGAGGCGAGACTTGGGGGTCATCGGCGTGTTCGTCGTCCTTGCCTCGTTCATTGCGAAGCGGTATAGTAGTTCACTAATGTAGGTTGCTTGGGACAAATAAATGCCAGTTTTCTCGTGGCGGATCTTCATGCCGTGGAAACTGCTTGGACGTCCGAGGTCTTTCACTTGATACGCTTTATTCAGTGCCACTAACAATCACAGAATGTGCTCGTCTTCACGATGTGCGATTAACACGTCGTTCACGTAAATACACACCAGTAGGAGGCTTCCGTATACTTGCATGTGATACAGGCAGGCGTCACCGGTGGTGGGCTGAAGTTCATAAGTTCGGAGAAACCTGTCTAGCTTCATGTTCCACTCACGTCCAGCTTGTTTCAGGCCGTACGGTGCCTTTTTCAAGCGCCATACCTTGCTCTCCTCTCCTCGCTTCTCGAACCCCTTGACCTGTTTGACGTAGACCGTCTCCTCCATCTTGGCTTTCAGGTAGGTAGCGGGAACGTCACCTTGTCTCATGAACATCCCCAATTTTGAGACGAGTGCCAGGAATATCTTCACACATACGAGATCGGCGACCGGAGCGTGGGTCTCCACATAATCGACTAGGTAGACATGGTGGTCTCCGCGTGCGCATATTCGCACTTTATACTTGTCAATGCTGCCGTCGGCCGCCAGCTTTAGTCGAAGTTGGACCGTGTTGTCGAGCGCGCGCGTTCCCGGCGGGAGATTCACCAGGTCGTACGTGTCGTTGGCCTCTAGCGCCCGTACTTCCGTCCACGTTGCTTCCTCTCACTCATGTAAGTGCGGCGTTTGTTCGGCTAGGTTTAGGGGCTCGCGTATAACCTCGGTGAGGAGGAGATACGCCGCGTCGACAGGCTTTGCCGCCATACACCTTGATGTTCGCCGCTGTAGGATTGAACTGGTTTCTTTCTCCGACTGACGCTAGGATCTGCGATTGGCAGTGAGCTCGCTGGTTTCGTTCGCTTCCTCGACTACCGCGCGCGTCCAGTGTGTACTGCGCATCGCCTGCTGCACGTCTTCGGTTTGGTGCGGGTTCCTTGAGACAACGCTGGTGGGTGCGACCGACATTTCAAATCCTTCTCTGACGTTGGAATCTTCGAGCTCCTATTCGTCCTCTCCTCCCCCTTCTGCCATCGGCGATGTGACGTCTTCGCTTGGCAGAACAACTTCGTCGTATAGCATGCGGTCCAGAGCCAGCACCCCGGCGCTTTCTCGAATTCTCTGGAAGTTGCCTGGCACGTACACTCTATAGCCCTTGATGACTTCAGAGAGGCCGATGAACGCACCTAGGTCTCCACGGCCGTCGAAGCGGAATCGTTTACGTCGTACTGGTTCTGGCACTCGGGTGACTACAGATTGGCCGATCACTGGCAAATGGCGAAGTGACGGCTTCGTTCCCAGCAGTTTCTCGTATGGCGTAGTGTCTGCTCCCTTTTTAGGCACACGGTTGCGCACGTACGCAGCATGTTCAAGCGCGTGTTCCCAGAGGTAGTGGGGAAGTTGGGAGTCCAACAGCATCGCGTACGCCATCTCCGTCACAGTTCGGATGGCTCGCTCAGCTACCCCATTCTGGCTGCTTCGATAGCGCACCGAGTGCTGGTGCTGGAGCCTCTGCTCAGCAACGAGGCGTCTGAAGTCCGTCGTCCGGAACTCACCTCCGCCGTCCGTTCTCACCACCTTCAAGTTTCGGATCGGCGTAGCCGACTGGCGCTCCACAAAGGCCATGAACTCGGCAGTACGTGCCCCGACTTCACATTTAGTTTTCAATCCGTAGACCTTGACGAAATCTCGGTACACTGCAACCATAAGTACTCCGAGCCGTGGTATGAGCGCTCGATTGGCCCAGCCAGGTCGATGTGACAAACGTTGGAGGCCGTGATCTCAGGGGTCGACCTCGTCTTGGGTGCTGGCGCTTCCATGACCTTTGCCCTCGCGCATGATACACACGGAGGTGGATCTGGTCCAGTCTCAAGTGTCATCCCAGTCACCGCGCCACTTCGTGCGAGCGCCCGGCATGCATCATAATTTAAGTGGCCGAGCCGGCGATGCCAAGAACGCAGCGACGCGGGCTTGGGGGTCCTAGTGGCTGCGAATGCTGCCATGCCGAGGCAATATAGCTGGACGTAGGAGTCACTACCTCATAGACGCCGTCTACAGGTGCCGGCGATGCCAAGAACGCAGCGACGCGGGCTTGGGGGTCCTAGTGGCTGCGAATCCTGCCATGCCGAGGCAATATAGCTGGACGTAGGAGTCACTACCTCATAGACGCCGTCTACAGGTACGGCCGTGAGTATGAGACGCCGTCCTATTCCGCTGGTGACCGACCATGAATTGTTGTTGAACAGGACGTGGTTTACAGCTTGGACGAGACGGAAAACCGAGAGCAGCGTAGTTGAGATCCCCGGCACGAAGAAGACATTGGGAATGACCAAGTCGACGTATTTCCTTTTGTTCTTGCCCTCTTTCACCACCGACTGGACGTGCATCTCCCCACCGTACTAATCTTCACTGTCCTTCCGTCTGCTACCGTGAAGCACTTCGGCGGCGATATTTCTCTTGTGTTACGGGGACCGTGTAGGTGGCCCGTCAGATGGTACGACGCTCCGGAATCCATGAGGACCCTGTGCCATCCGACGCCGGCCCCTCACGCGGAGTCTTCCTCGATCGCTTTATTGACTGCGCGACTCCTTCTTTGTGTTTTTGTTCCTGGGACACGCGAGGTCACGAGCGATATGACCACGGCCTTTGCACTTATGACACAGTGTGTTGTCAGTCACCCATGCAAGTTGTACAAAGGGGCCGTACTTGGACGGGCGGTCGCCGTCTCCGCGCCTGTTCTTGCGTTTCCGGTCAACTACAGTTGCCATTGCCGCGAAAGGTCCGTTGTCAACCGTGGCAGCCGTGTGCGTCTTCTTGGGGTTATGGCTGTCCGCAGGCACTCCGTCCGATTTTTTCAGTCGACCAAGGAGGCCTACCAGTTTGTCCAGGGCCGCTTGCGGGCGGATCTTTTGCGTCCGAGTCGACAGCCAGAACTCCAACTGTGTGGTCTGTCTGGGACATGCCCAATTGACAAAGGCAGACAGTGCCGCTTTTGCGTTCGATCTCTTGCCAACCCCGTCGGGCAACGAGTAAGCCATGTTCTGCAGTCGCTGCGAGAACATCTCGTAGCTTTCACCCGGGTGCTTGTTAGCTCCGCGAATCTTGTCGCGAATGGCGTCTTTGTCAATCTTGGTGGAATACCGCCGGATCAGCAGCTTTCCTGCTTGCTGCAAGCTCAGCTTAGGCTTCGACATCCATGCCCTGTTGAACCATTTAGATGCGTTGCCCTTGAGACAAGCTTGAAGGAAGCTGCATTTAATCAACTCAGACCGTCGGTGATTGGCGCGAAGCTGTGCCCCCAACATCTGGCCGTTGAATTCGGTCCACCACGCTCGCACGTTGCTATCAAACTCACCGGGAAGGATGGCCCCCGTGAACGAGTTGATCGACAACTACTTGAGTTTTGGCTTGCCGCCGACCTTCAGTTTCCGGACGGCCACCGCAATTGGGTTGTTGTCGTGAATCGTGCGCAAATCATCTTCATCACTACTGCCGTCATCATCGCTGTCACTGTCGCTATCCCCTCCGTCGTCGTTCTCACTTCCATCGTATCCATCGTCTCCATCATCACCGTTCGGGCTGTCGATGGCGTTGCCTTCGTCAGGAGCGATGTAGTCTCCGCTCGAGTCCGCGCTCGAACTGGCTTGGCTTGCAGCTGCGGCCGTGGAGATACTGACCGTTCTAGTGGCGCTCGCCGCCGGCGAAATGGCTACACGTCGTGCCGCTTGTCTCTGCCTTGGTGGAGTCACCTTGGTAGGCTTTTTAGCACGAGGAGGGGTCGGCTTAGGAGTATTTTTGAGGCGAGTCGGAGTAGTTTTCTTGCGAGACGGCGTAGACTTCGTGTGAGACGGAGAAGCCTTCGTGGTGTTCTAACAGGCGTCGGACGCACGAGTGGACGTTCGGGGAGACGTGCGCGTGGCCATAGCTCAATTCTGGTGAGATAAACAAGACTGTTAATCTGTAGATCGGTGCTTGAAAAGAACGAGCACCTCGTATATTCGGTTGTGTCTCCATTGTTTCTTGCTTCTAAGTGGCTGGGTTGTACACACATCAAGAGCTAGCGCTCCCTACAAGAAAGTGGTACAGGGGATCCTAGCGATCGAGATTCATCTCAAGTACTGTAACACAGCCCACAGCTAGTCAGCTGTACTTTTACTCCAGACTCGGGGAGCTGCCCAACAAAGATGGCCTGTGCGAACGGATTGGCATCCGTGTTCTCCTCCCCTTGTAGAATGATTTCAATCTCACGAAGCGTGTTGAAGTAAAAGTCACGCTCTTTCTCCACACTACCTGTCAACAGCAAAATCAGCTATTTTTCATTCACCCACAACCTCCTAACATCAGTTACCATAGCACGCAGTTCACACTCTCGTTCGTGAGCGCGTCATTGCTCGTCGTCAATTCCTCCAGCTCTTTTTCCAACGGATCCGTTGCCGCAGCCACTGCCGCGTCTACATCCACGGCTGATGGAGCGGACGTTGATCTAGCGCTACCCGCAGGACGTCTAGAGACGCCGATAGACGTCCGAGCCGTCCTCTCAGCTGCCACGGGAGCGTACGTCCGACTTGAGTCGTGACAGCTGCGACTTTGCGCCGCCCAGGCGCCGCCGGTGTAGCATCTCCACCATACGTTTGCGATAACCAGCACCGCCTTTTCCCTTTTGCTGCGCAACGCTTCTTAAGCGGCACAGCTCGCTGCATCGTGTGGACGTACACTTACATGGCCATTTCTATCTCTGCAACAACTCGTTCGCCTTCTTTAATCTCCATCAGCCACTCTATTAAGCGCTGAAGTAGTCCATTCTCCAACTCTGTCAACAAGCTGGAAGATCTGTCAGCTGCAGCGTCATCGGGGCCTGTGTCGGGGCCATTGGGGTCTGCTTTTGCGGCCTATAGATTGTGTCAGCACCCTGTTGTGATGCGTTGCCGGACATTAACACCGATATTACGGTACCGGTACTACC
This sequence comes from Phytophthora brassicae, assembly GCA_024679045.1. Classification (NCBI taxonomy): domain Eukaryota; phylum Oomycota; class Peronosporomycetes; order Peronosporales; family Peronosporaceae; genus Phytophthora; species Phytophthora brassicae. The sequence continues at coordinate 7,453 of JAIKVB010000857.1, forward strand.
GTACAAAATACCGGTACTGCACATGACATAATGGATACTGTAGCCAAATGAATGTCATACATCTTAGGAGATCTACTCTTCCTGTTCTTCTATTGTTGCTCGAAGGTACAAACTGTTCGCGCGACATTCGCAACCGCCAGCGGCGACGCATCACAACAGCGTCTTGCTCTCAATCTATAGAGCCGCAGTAGAAGAGAAAGCAGTCCGAGCCCCCGCACGAGAGCGCCCGCTTGCCCCCACGCGTGCAGTTATCAGTAGTGACTGTCTCGTTCGTCTGTTGTATACCAGGCGTCCGACTCAATGGGAAGCTCCAGCAGCAAAGCGGGCGATGCCAACCCCAAGAATTTGGGTGCAGACCCCAACGACCCCAGCGCCTTCCCACTGCACCACCATCCGTACTACAACCAGACGCAGCAACCCCCGAGTCGCAGTGGGGAGGGAGATGCAAAAATACCTCCGGACCAGTACTACGCGGCCCATCAAAACGCCACGGAGGCCATGGACGTCGACACGCCCACAGAGTCCTCGGACATGGACGGAGACTTGTCTGTTTCAGCTCATTTGAACGCTAACGAAGCTGCTGACAACGGAGCAGACGTTGCACTCCCACTAGCAGAAGACGTCGTACCTATGGTCTTTAAATGGGAACATGGCGGTCGTAACGTGTTTATCACAGGCACATTCAACGGTTGGGACAAGCAGTGCCCCATGCATCGCTCAGGCAACGACTTTACGTACATTGCCAACCTTACGCGAGGAAAGCACATGTACAAGTTCGTAGTGGACGACGACTGGAGGTTTGCACCGGATCAGCTTACGATGGCCGACGTGGAAGGAAATGTGAATAACTACGTGGACGTGTCGGATTTTGCGCCATTGTCCGACTTTGACGGAAGAAACAAGGCACAAGAAGACGATGAAGACCCCGAGAACCCGTACGCACGGTACATTCCCGAGATCGACGAGTACACGAAGGAGCCGCCGCCTCTCCCGCCGCATTTGAGGCACATTATTTTGAACAAGGTATGCTCAATTGGTGGATTTTTAGAAACTTGGTATTGCCTTCTAACTCTTGTATTTTTATTGTTGCTTCGTCAGGCGCCGCCAACAGTCGATGGGCGATTGCTGCCTGTGCCGCAGCACGTGGCGCTCAACCATCTCTACTGCACAGCAATCAAGGACGGCATGATGGTGCTTGGCATCACTAATCGCTACAAGCAGAAGTTCGTGACTACCGTTTATTATAGCCTCATGCCAGGAGCCAACTAGTGTCTCGTCGCTTATTGCAAGAAACTGGTTCGGTAGGTTGGTGGACAGAGATCCGAAACGTAGACGGCAAACACAGGGGAAGCTCGGAGCAGAGTCGCGAATGATCCAAGTGTTGGAAGCGGCTTATGCATGCAGTGCGCATGCCTTGCTTAGCTTCTGTAGGAAGTAGACAGTCAAACTCTTTTTTTGTTCGGTAACAAGCTGTGTCGTAATTGTTAAGCGAGCAGTGACCGGCAGGCCATGGCCAACTTAAGAACGGCGAAGCCTAAAAGCAGAACGCCACTCCATTAAGTCCATGAAACACGAGCAGCGCAAAAACAATAAACATTTTTTTGTCTTCTTCTGCTGTAGCAACAGCACTCCTGTCCGACCAAAAGAGTCTCCAATGACGATCTCCTTCCCTTGACCTTGTAAACTGCATGCTAAGCCTCCATTCACGCCGCTTTTCTATCGCTAGCAGAGCTTGTGTCTTTGTTTTCTCGTTTATACGTAGATCTCAGCCCATAGGAAGAGGAAGAGCGAGCCGAAACCAAGCAGCAGCGCCGCAATGGCAGCCAGCACCAACTCTGCGGTCACGTTCTTCTTAGGAGCCACAGCACGCGTGAAGAAGAGCGACATGAAGACAAGGCCCGTGAGCAGCAGCGCCACCGTGAGAAGGCCGTAGCTTTCCGGGTCTACAGGACTCGTGTACGGGATCTCCTAAAACGAATAAAGGCGATAGATATGATGTTAGAAGCGAGTAATGCAAAGGTAGAGAGACAAAGCCCGCACCATTTCCATCGTAGCGAAGTATCGAGATCTGCGAGGAGCTCTGTGCTTGACTGACACGTATGATGCTGTATGTATTATGTAAGGTCAGTGATTCTATTCCAGAGGTTTCCGAGATGGATACACTTCCTTCACCAAGTCTGGTATATTGTGGTGTATGCCCAGCATAAATACGAAACTTTACTTGGCTTCGTCTGCTTCCTGCGTCGCCTCTTTAAGTCGCTGCACGAGTTTAGCTTTGAGTCCCTTAGTGTCCAATCCTCGCGTCTTGAGCTCTTTTCGGAGATCAGGGACCTTCATCTTTTCAACTTCAACTGACCAGTCCTTCTTGGACTCTACTGGTACTGCACTCTCGGGTGCAGCGCTAATGTCACTGTCTCCTGCTGTGTCGATAGCGTCGTTCTGAGTCAAAGACTTTGGCAACTCTTCACTCTCAGCTGGATCATCCGATTGGTCGTTCTCCTTCGGGCTCTCCGATTCCTTCGGCTCCTCTTTAATTCCACTGGAAGCTGAAAACTTCGTGTCAATTGTAGCTTCACCAAGTTTACCTTCAGCACCAGTCGCTGCTTTACGACAAGAGGCGACACCATCGTTATTCGTCTGCTCCAACTGCATGGCTTTCTTGTCCTCGCTCTTAACAGCAACATCACTCCTTGTAACGGAGAGGCGACACCATCGTTACTCGTCTGCTCCAACTGCATGGCTTTCTTGTCCTCGCTCTTAACAGCAACATCACTCCTTGTAACGCTGTCACCCGCTTCACTATCTGACACACTGTTCTGGACAACATCCTCGTCTTTGATCTCCATAGCTGATGCCTTTGCAGGACCAACCGCGTCCTTGCTCTCTGAACTTCCGTGTTGCTCCCGTTTAACCTCTTGTGGGTCCTCCACTTCATCAACCTCATCCATTGTCTCGTCCCCTTTCTCATGAGATGACTCGTCCAACACGTCCTTATCACCTTTTTTTGCTGCGTCCAGTTCTTCGCGTAGTTGCTCCAACTTGGCTGCAAATTCAGTCTCCAACTTCCGCAGATTTTCATGATGACTCTGTGCTTTGGTCTTCATCTTCGCCTCGTGAGCTTCCATGGACGCAGCAACTAAATCCTCCGTCTCCTTCGTGTGACGAGCCGGGAGGTAGTGAATAGGCGGGGACGAGATGGTCACCAAGAACTTGGATTGGCTCTCGCTCTTTCGCACCATCGTTAAATGCTCCAATTTCGCACGAGCAATCTGCTCGCTGCGGCTCAGCTCCGTGCGCGTCACCAGCGCTTCCAGTCTCGCAATTTCCGCTTCATGACGCGCTCTATCCTCAAGATTCTGGCTCTGCTTCTTCTCCCTTTCCTCGGCCTCATGCTGCTTCGTGTCCTGACGCTTAAACAGGTCCGTGTCCTTCTCAATTTGCCGTTTCGCCTTGCCTAGGTGGCCCATTAGTGCACCGAACATGCGACGACTACGCGCAATACCGTCCTTCTGAGCGTAGGGAGCTACTGCGCGCTGCTTCCGCTGCTGAGAACGAGCGTTGTCAATGGAGGGCGAAGTAGCTGCGATAGAAGTCCTGCTCGTCTCCGTCCTCTCCTCTGCGGGACCTTCGGGTCTGGCTACAGCTGAGTGCAGTCTTTGTCTCTTATTTGCAGTGATCTGCCTGTTGTCCTCGTTCTCGCGCTTGCCAAGTCTTCGCGATGCATTCGCACGAGCATTGTTCTCCTTCAAATGAACCTGTCGACCGCTTCCTCCGCTCCGTGTGGGTTCCACTCCAAGTCTTGCAAAGACGCTGCGACGACCTGCAACTCCGTTAGCTGGTGGTTCGCTCCCACGTCGCTCTGTGAAGAAGAAACAACAATTAGGTTTAAAGATCGCTACACAATACGCAGAGATAACGACGCAACTTGAGCTCGTCATCACATAATAAGGGGATACAAGACGGTACACTAGCACGTACTTGAGTTGTCGAGCGCTTCGCGCTTCTTCACCAGCTCCTGCAGCTCACGTCGCAGTGCGCGCTCATCTGCCGACTCAATCATCACTTGCGCTCGAAAGTCGTGGTTTGAAAGGGGGACATATCGGGCGTCTGTGATTGGCTATAAAGAGTTTATATCCAATCACTTTGAAGCGACGCACACTTCAATGGCATCGCAGGACGACGCAGTGGCCAAGGCGCTGGAGCGGCTACGACTAAGGAAAACAAAAGGCAATCAGTTAAATGCTACAGTAATGACGTCCAAGCCGACAGCGCAACCTGCGTCTGGATTCCAAGTCATCTGCTCCGGCCAAGTGGAAAGCGTTCACGTACGTTTATCAGACAAGCAAATTCATGTAAGAACTCAATAACCTCATCTAATGTTTCATAGTACCCGGGTGTGACCAACGTGTACTGCCGATACACAATTACCTACGGCGTGGACTGGCGTGTGCTTCATGTACGTCTGCTGAAAACTCTTGCTGGTATTTTCACTTGATTAATCGGGTTGTCTTTGCACTGCAAGGGAGCGGAGAACGGACTCTCGCAGATCGCGTATTTGGCCAGCAATGAAGATGAAATCCTGCTTAACTTCCCTATCGACGTGTCGTTCAAGAGCACGAATCCGTTCGGCTGGCCACGTCTCGTTCTCAGTCTGTACGGACTGGACGCATTGGGTCGAGACGTAGTGCGAGGCTACGGCTCTGTCGCGTTTCCAGTGGCTGCTGGATCCTCCGTGCGAGAAGTGCCGCTCTTCCGGCCACTATCGTCGTCTTTGATACAGCAATTTGTGGCGTGGCTTACGGGATCTCCTCCTGAATACTTTGACTCCAAGTTTGTCGCGCAAAGCGACAGTCGCGAAGTAACTCGGGTCACATCTGCAGGCAAAGTGCGTGTTGTGCTCAATGTCGCGACCCACGGCATGAAACAACATGGCTACTCTTAGAAAACACGTCTTATCATTTCTCTGTAGTTAATGATGTAACATGTCATACAGATCAGGATTCACAATGCCTAAAATAGCAACATGAACCTAGTCTTCGCGACGAGCCACCTTGAGTTTAGGCAAAAGGAGTTTTCACGATGATACCTTGCTAGCACAATCCCTCACGTGCCATTTCAGACATACGCTCTGACAAACGCTCCTTGATGATTTTTCGGCGCTTGCGGAACGATGTGCGCTACAAAACAGCAACAATCAACAACTCAGTTAGAAAACTCTCGATACAAAATCAACACACGAGTATTGCGCTTACCAGACGGCCTTCTTTGCTAAAAAGGTCCAGGAAATTGTGCTGCATGTCGTCGGCCTTGCTCATCCACTTGTGCACGAACCCATCGACGTCATTGCGTACCTTGTCTACTGCCATGTCGAACTTAATCGTCTTTTCCTTAATGAACGGGACGTTCATGTCCTTGCCCGAGTAGCCACGCTGCAGGTTACGGCGGATGAACGTGTCGTACTGGGCGATGATGCGAATGATCAAGTCTGACGTCGAAATGCCGTCTGTACGGCGGGTTTCGAGGAATTTACCCATAGCCTTAATACGAGCGTACACATCCCCCTCCGACGCTTCTCCTGATGTATCCGAGTATGGGAGTGCGTCGTGACACACGTAGTCGATCTGGTGTTTTTCAAGGAATTCGTCCGAGAGAACCCAAGGGGCGTCCTCTACCACCTCGTCCACCCATTTACAGTGACGTAGAGACTCGTAGCGTTCTTGGTCCGTCATGACCGTGCGACCCTTGAGTTTGTGCGTGATTTCGTCACTGCAGCAGCCCACGATCAGGAAGGTGTTTGGATAAGCTACTTTGCACTGCTGTAGAGCCTTAGCGTGTCCGAAGTGGAAGAGATCAAAGATGCCATCCGCATACAAGCGCAGGGGGCGGCCGGTGAGCGTGCCGGGTTCTCCCTCTGTCAGCTTCTTGCGGTAAGGCTCCGGCTGTGGCTCATCGTCGCCCTCCTGGCTGCTGATGCTGCTGTTGTCCTGCGAGTCCTTCTCCTCCGTCGGCTTCGTCTCCTCCTCCTGTGCATTGGGTGAGTGATGGTCCTCCTCAGCCTCCTCCGCGTTGTTCATCTCATTGGCGCGTCTCTACATAACACACACCACGAAGTCTCAGTATACGGCGATCATTGCAGCTTAAAAACCGGGGGGAGCGATCTCTCAGCCTCAGAGAGAACCTCAAGAGAGTCGCCCGTCCAGTTTACAGCTGCAAAGGGGCGATTGGTGAAGCTTACGCACCTTTCTCGCCATCTTGTCGTAGGTCTCTTTCGATCGAAAACTGTACTGTGAAGACACGAGGCAAATTTACTGTTCTGTTGTACCGGTACCGTGGTTGTGGGCTAAGTGCGATTGTATATAATTTTGAGCGAAATATGTGACGCACCTGCCATCAGCCACTTCAACATTACGATATGCGCCTAGTCAAGAATATGCTATAAAGAAGTGCAAACAACAATACAAATTGTATCAAACCAGCTATGCCCACACCATGACGTAGCACATGCTAATGCGTGATAATAGTTTTGTAGTCGCACCAAATCAAGCTGAGAGCGAGGCGACACGAGTGCTTCCCGAGTAGAGCTTGTGCGGCACATTAGCAAGCTGATTGCGCTCCGATGCGACGGCAGGCTGCACGACGACTGGTACTTGCCACTGGAATGTTTGCCGCTGTGAGACGTCATTTTTGGCGTCGCCCTGCGGTGATGCGCCCGCTGAAAACTCGAAGCGGAGCAGCCACTGGAAGCGCACCAGGTCCGTTTTAATGGTCGGCAGCGCGTCGTGCGGGATGGCGAGGCGCACGTTTGTCTGCAAAACGCCCAGCGTGTGCTCGCGGAAGCTGCCGAAGACTTTGGACTGCATGACGCGATCCGGATCCAGCGCCATGGACGAGAGCGTCTCCTCGAGACACAGCGTCGCGGACACCTCATAGCACGGGATGCTGGCTCGAGAGAAGTCGAAGACGCCCAGCAAGACTTCTCCTGGCTGGTAGAATTGCTTGGTCAGCAGGAAGCGTACGAGATGGCTGCTGTCTTTGCCGATAGTGAAGATGCTCGTCTGCGCGCGTTGCAACTGTTCAGTTTCCACACGGCCGTGCATGAGGGAAGGACGCAATTCAAACGCGAGTTCACTGCCCTTACGCACTCCGACAGGCGCGGGTGCCACGGAAAGACTTCGTCCTACACGAGTCGTTCCACCCACAACATGCGTTTTCTTCGACGCGTTGTCGGTTGCTCCCGAGTTGCTATCGTCCTTTCCTTGACTCGCGAGGTCGTTGTTGGTCACTGTGCCAGCGTCGAATAGGTACTCGGAGCCGTATACGTCAAACGGAAGATGTACTGAGATAGGTTTACTGTCTGCACCGGCGCATTGCACCGTAATGGAGACGACGTAGAAGACCCTAGCAGAGGAGCCGCGAAACGTGGGGCAAATATCCTTAGGCAGCGCAATGGCGAACTCTCGCGTACAGCGCTCCGCAGTCTCCTCCTTTGCAGCTTCAACTGTGGAAACGAGGTCAGTAGCTCCTTGGATTTTTACAGCGGCCGCTTCCATCTCCGACTGTGTGGGTGCAATGTTAATATCCGAAAGCAGCACCGACGGAACTGAGCGGAAAATGCATGTTCCTGCATCCCCCGAAAAGTGGCGCACGTCTGTCCCCGTCTTGTCAAATAGCACGACGTCCTCCGACAGTTTACGCTCGAGCTGTGCGCGCTCCTCCTGCGATGCTGTGCGCGGCGAGTTGACTTCAACAACAGGTAGCGTCAATAGGTTACTGTCGACGGTGACGTGGCCGTGCACTTGCGCTACGACGTGGGCAATCTCCGACTGCGCGTCCGGTTTCTTCTGGTGACTGATGAGCCTTACAACACCCTTGACGACACCACCAGGTCGGAAATGCCGACTCGCGAGCCTCGCTACGAGTACACTACCCTCCCCAGGCTGGGCGACGTGATCGATCGTCATGGCGATTGCGGAATGAGTAGTTAGAGTGATGGTCGATGGTGTGTCATACACAGCGTTAAAGCTCTCTTCCGAGGACGTCGAATAATTCCATTCGATGGATGCTCTTTTCCTCTCCCAACATAAATTGAAACTGAAAGTTTGGCTGAGGTGGTGGATTCAGTCTTTCACTCCTGCTTTTCCCTTCGACATAAAGAAACTCCATTGAAAAATGGCTCCTGTAAGTTTGAATTAATTAATTCCAATCTTCAATGATCCAGTGCTTACATTTTGACTTGAATGCAGACTGCAGCCAATACGACTAACGAAACGAAGCAAGAGATTTCCCAGACTGAAGATTTAAGTGCCACTAACTCCGAGTCCAGTAGCTCGAATGGGCCCTGCAAATTACAAGAAGGAGAACCCGGCACTCTGACTGGTCGTCCTTTACGCTTGTATGCGGACGGTATCTTCGATCTCTTCCATTTTGGACACGCTAAAGCCTTGCAGCAGTGCAAAGAGGCCTATCCCAATACATTCCTGCTTGTGGGTTGCTGTAGTGATGCAATCACACACAAACACAAGGGACGCACGGTCATGACGGACAAGGAGCGTTATGAGTCGCTTCGTCACTGCAAGTGGGTGGACGAAGTGGTGGAAGCGGCTCCCTGGGTGATTAACGACGAGTTTATCGAGAAGCACCAGATCGACTTTGTATGTCACGACGCTCTCCCGTATTCGGATGCGTCTGGAGAGGCGGCCGAAGGTGACGTCTACGCTCGAATTAAAGCAATGGGGAAGTTCCACGAGACGCACCGTACAGACGGCATTTCGACGTCTGACCTGATCATCCGCATTGTTTCCGAGTACGACACATTTATTCGCCGCAATCTGCAACGTGGGTACACGGGAAAAGAGATGAACGTGCCGTTCATGAAGGAGAAGACGATTAAACTCGACATGGCAATGGACAAGATAAGAAAGCGATTTACTAATCTCTTTGGACGCAGCGGGGTACGCACGATGCTATTGCATTATTGATGGTGTTATATTTAATGAGCTTATTGTTATTTTGTGGTGACTATACAGCAAAGAGCCAAACGCGATCGGTTCGAGCAGCGTCAGTCCGTGTAGATGAGTCTTAAGTCTGGGATTAGCATTTTACACGCAGAAAGAATAAACTCTACTGTAGATGCATCCAAAATGCAACGTGATAAGCCATTTGTCCATAGTATTGAGTTGTTTCACTTCATTTTTATATCATTAATCGATACTTGTAGTTACTCCGTGTACAGCTTGCTGGACCTTTCCTGCGGAGGATGCTGCCACCAGCAGTGCTTGTAAACCTGCATTCACACATCGTATACATGTCAGAAAGGAAACTAGCTATCCGCATAAAGATATTGTCTTCAACATACCCCTCGCAAACTGTTTCTGTGTCTGACGAAGATCACTTGGAGGCAATGAGCTGAACCAAAGCAGCGTGTCTGCATTGCTTCCCATTGTAGCGGTCGGTGCTTCTTCCTTTCCTGATCTGCGGTAGTGTAGCGAGGAGTCTCCGCTCTTCTCAGCGACTTCCTCCTCAGACGCATTCCGCATCCGCCAAATGCCATCTGAGTCCTGTGTCACTACGCGGGAAGCCTCAAACTCTTCGTGGTACGAGATCTCACTCAAAGCATGCTTTCTTCTCAGCGACTTCCTCCTCAGACGCATTCCGCAGCCGCCAAATGCCATCTGAATCCTGTGTCACTACGCGGGAAGCCTCAAACTCTTCGTGGTACGAGATCTCACTCAAAGCATGCTCCGGTAGACGCAGCTTGGCCTTCGTCAGCATTAAGAATCCCTGTACAATTGGCGTCAATAACTCACCACATTTGAAGCTAAATTCACGCTTTATCCACCTGCTTGAGCTTGGCGCACGCGATCTCTTGCTCGTTTAGATACTCGTCCAGGGACGCCACACCCTCAACCAGCAGTCTGTCAACCTCGTCCATCTTTTCAATCTCCGATCCTTGTGAAGTAGCAATAGTGTAAAGTGACAAATTTCACAAACATAATTTTTGGTTTCAAAGTTGACTTTTTCATAATGAAGGCTCAGATCTCGCAGGAGACGTTTGACGAGTGCGTGGCGGAGAATGTGGAGGACTTCGACATGACGCTAGAAGAGGCGGTGACGGATGCTGTACAACAGTTCGAGTCGCAGGGTGTGGACCTGTCTAACATAATAAAGAGCGGTGCACAGACGTCGGAAGAGCAGGAACCGCTGCCTACGCGACTGAAACGACTGATATCCGAACTGCGGACGCTCGAGAGTGGACAGGATCAAGTGCTGAGCCTCGTTGCCGAGCTCCAGAACGTTTGTGAGGAGGTTCCGGAAGCTCGCGTGGTTGCGGGACGGAATGATGCGGTAGACACGTTGCTGACTCTGCTGGACTCGGATTCTGCTGCGGTTGTGGCGTCTTGTAGCTCGCTGTTGTCGCTTCTGTGTGCTGATAACAGCGACAATCAGGACTTTATTGGTGCTGCGGGGATGCAGAAACTTGCAAATGTTTTAAAGCGTCTGCGGGACGATACCGAGTCTGTACTGCGTGTTTTGACGCTGCTAAAGGTGGTGTGCGTCAAGCACGAGAGCAACAAAGCACACTTCACCAAGTCGAATGGCGTTGAAGCCCTTTGCGGCCACTTGGACGCAGCAAAGGATACCGAAGTGCTGTCGAAGCAATTGGCCCTTTGCTTACGGGTGCTCAGCATCAACGACGACCCACGCGCGATGTTCTCGCAAGCGCAAGATACAATTAAGGCACTCGTCGAGCGAGACTTGATTCCGTATAGTCTAGAGGTGCTGCGTAAAGCTGGAGACAGAGAAGCAGCAACTAAGATGTTAAGTCCATCACCTGAGCTGTTAGTTAATTGGCTCGCTGTACTGAAACAACTGGCAGTGACGGAGGAGAACTGTCAGCAAATTGCCGACCTGGGAGGTCTGGCTACTGTACAACAAGTAATGCAAGCGTACGAGCACAATGCGCCCGTTGCGAAGCGCTGCATCACGGTGTTCCGAAACGTAGCAGCCGCTGATGATCTCAAG
>JAIKVB010000858.1:0-18471 GCA_024679045.1 Phytophthora brassicae
CCAAACAAGTCAATACTTAATTTAAGTGTCGTCGGAGATTTGATGATATTCATCCGTACCATGTTACTACATGTACAAGAAACTACTAGTATGAGATAGAGATTCACGGCTTTTAACAGCTCTGCAAGTTAGAAGAAAACATTGGATATCATGTTTTTGAGCTTTTGACACTTTCTTATGCCGCCTCAACGGGGGACTTGACCTCAACAAAGTGGGGGGACTTAGCTTTGTTCTTGTCGAAGAGAGCCTCCACATCCTCAAGCAGAAGACCCTTAGTCTCCGGACAGAAGAAGTAGACGAACACACCGCAGATGCAGCAGAGACCTGCGAAAAGGAAGAAGACACCGTTGATGTTGAGGTGCGGGAAGAGCTTGACTACCTCCGTCATGACGGCACCCATAGCCCAATTAGCCGCAGTTGAGAGCGTCACTCCTGTTGCGCGGATGCTCAGAGGGAAGATTTCAGCCGGGTAAATCCAGCAAACAGGTCCCCACGAGATGGCAAAGTTGAAGACGAAGAAGGCTGAGCCCATACAGATAAACCAGCCACCAACCGATGGACAACCAGCATCGTCCACAGTGCCGTCACAAATAGCAGTGAAGAGAATAGCAGCGAATAAATGACCCACCACCATACCCACAGCACCAATCAGCAGCAACTGGCGACGTCCGTATGTATCCACCCAGCGCATGGCTGGAATCGTACTGAGGAAGTTCACACCCGAGAGGAAAAAAGCTGAGTAGATACCAGCTTTCGTGATGTCTTGAAAGATGAGTCCTCCATAACTCATGATGGGGTTAATACCTGTCGCTTGCTGCAGCACCTGGAGCAACATGGCGATGATGACACGTTTACGGATGGACGGCTCGAGTAACTCAGCGAGTCCCTTGCTGGCGGCCATTTCTTCCTCCACTTGGTCACCGATGGCTTGCAGTTCATGGCCGACATTATCTGTCATTCGAAGACGCTTGAGGATCTTCTCAGCTTCGTCCTTACCCTTGTGAAGGTACGTCCAACGAGGACTTTCAGGCACAAAGAAGATGCCCATCATGACAACAAGAGGAGCCGCCATAGCCACTCCATTGGTCGTGCGCCAACCACGATCACGGTGCTCCACGATGATGTTAACAACGTTGGCTAGGAAAAGACCCGTAACGACCGTCATTTGCATGAAACCAGAGAGCAGACCACGAAGTTCCTTGGGGGCCATCTCGGCACCAAAGAGCGGCAGTGAGAACGACGAGTTGCCGACACCGAAGCCCTGGATCACACGTGCAATGTACATGAGGTTGTGCTCATGAGCCTTGTTGAAACACACCCACGACGTGCCGATACAGAAGAGCAAACCGGCCGAAAAGATAGTGGCTCGACGGCCGAACTTGTCGGCCACGAAGCCTCCGATGAAGGCGCCAGCGAGACAACCCAGGTTGTACGTCATGTTGTACCAGACGGTGAAGTCCGTCCACTCGTGCGGCAGCTTGGAGGATGCAGATGTACACTGGTCATACGTGAAGTTGTGCCAGCCCACGCAGTAGTCGTTGATGAAAGAGTCCATGATGAGTACACCAGACGTCACACCTTGATCGTAGCCGAAGAAAAGGCCACCCAGGGCTGCGAACACACATACAACGATCGCGTACTTGCGCGAACCCTCCGTAGGCGGTTCCTGGAACTCGTGAGTGCTCATGGCACGTGAGACTTGAGTTTGACTTGCTGGAGACCAAGAAAAATGGAGAATGAGACTGCAGTGAGGACTTGGCGGTGATATGAATTCCCAGTTCTGTGAAGGTATGGATAGGATAGGATAGGATAGTACTGTACCGGTACCTGGTTCATTTTTCACGCTATTGATTTGACGATGACGTTTAGTGTGGGAGTTGAAGTTGGCCTGACAGTTTGCTTGAAGCTGGTTGGACCTTGGATGTTGACCAACTTTGGCTCACAAATGAGGTGACCTTTACTTGATTTATTAATTCTTTTTAGTCAGTGAAAGATGAGATCTCATGAAATGGCTAAAAGTTTTGACTGGTTTAACTGTTCTATTAATACAATTTTAATCAGGCAGATCGGTCATGCACGCTTACCACGGCGGTAAGTCGATGGTCATGAATTGTTACATGGTACAGTACATATTTGACATGTAGGAGATCATGGCTTTGTTTATCAAAAGGTGTTGAGTCAAAGGAGCCATGGTGGTTGTTTAGTATTTAGAAAGATCTTCATACGTGTGGCGACTTGGGCGATTTGACTGAAGTTTCCTACAGGTATCCGTATCAGTTGTTGGTAGGAATGAGGATGGACACTCGCTGCTTAGAGGAAAGACTTCGTTTTTTTAGGCAGTCGAAAGCTGTCACTTTCTTATTGGTCTTTATTAATCTCGGGTTTAGTTTTACGCTGGTGGTGGGGATGTCAAGACACTTTCATTGGCAAAAAAAATAATTGATACGAGTCTCTTGGTTTTGAATCAATGCGACTTTAGCGGTCAAGTTGAACTTGGAGACGACCTGCACTTGCTGGTGTTGCACTCCCACTTGATTCATTGTGCTCGTTCTATCTATCTCCAGCCCCTCGAAATTAGGAACCCCTCGACAGTAACACCCGACGTAGAACCTAGATCAGACTGGCAGCTCTACTGCAGTGCAACTGGTTTTGCCAGCCTTCTACTGCACTCTCCAGCCCCTCGAAATTAGGAACCCCTCGACAGTAACACCCGACTTAGAACCTAGATCAGACTGGCAGCTCTACTGCAGTGCAACTGGTTTTGCCAGCCTTCTACTGCAACGTTGTGGCAAATTGCCACAGCGTTATTCCGCGTTGCCACTGACCATTCGATGCAGTGCTAGAAGTGCAGCGCAACTCAGCAGAATTGACGGATCAACAAGCGAGATGCCATGCACAAATACGGCGGTGCCGCGATTAGTCTCGAGTACAAAATACCACGGAGATCCGTACCACCTTCAATTTGAAGGTTCTGAAACTGTCCTGGGGACAACTACAGTGATAGATATCCGCAAATCACTCTAAATAATAATTACCTGCTATATCAGAATTAATTAATATTAGAGGGTTTCATTTTAGAGCTAGTTAAAAATCCTTTCAAAACATAAGACTTGTCTAATATAATAATAATAGGTATCCCCAAATACTTCCATCACTGTACTGCTGTTTAATTCCAAACTTTGGGTGTAATCCATATCTTGCGCCTCAATTTCGTTGAGTCGAAGAAAGTTGCCCTTGAAGGCGTACTGCAACTCGAATGAGATGTAACTTGCGTTTGCATCGGTACCGGCAAGCAACTCGAATGAGTTTTTCTTGCCGGTACCGATGCAAACGCAAGTTGCGCTACGGGAGTGCTTGCATAAATCAAGTACGTATAGCACGTAAAAAGATATGCGACTAGATAAGTGCGTGAAGTCGAATTCACCGTCCGAAAGTCATACCGGATATCCCTATCCATATGGGTGCTTTCGGGGAAGCACCTTTGAGACTCAAGAGCCCTTAATTAAAAAAGTGATATCACGAACTACTTGCTTGATTGTAGCCCCAAATATAGTCAGCCGATTAGAGAACAAGGGACAGCACGCGAGTCTTTGCACTAATTTCTGCAGAGCTTCATTAGCGGCACCACCATACAGATTCCTCCATCGCTTACTATGAAGCTTTATTATGGATGATACAGCTCGTGTATCCATTTCTTCTGCTGTTTTCTCAATTTTGTAGGTTCTTCATTAAACAATCGTATCCCAACTGACTCAGTTACTGAGGACACGTGAGATCATCATCTCGAATAGTAAAGCTTGGTCTGGTGTGGTAAAATTTCATTTATGACCAGTGGGGCACATTCATCACTTGGTTCAATGCTGAACAAACGATAGGCTTTCTGAGCGTCAAGGTCATTATATTAGCATCTTCACGCGTGGAAATGTTCAATCCGTACGGGACCACAAGGCCCAGAATCACGACGAGCAATAGCACAGCGAAGATCGAAGCAACGGCAGGTACCGACATTTTCCACACGTTAAACATATGTGGGTATAGCAAGGAGCCACCGATGGCTGCTAAACGACTAAAGCCGAATGCGTAGCCAACGCCACGACCGCGAACTTCCGTAGCGAAATTTTCAGGAGCGTACACAAGAATGCAGCTCCAACTGGCTGCAAGCATAGCGGAGACCGTGAAAGTTCCCATAACAACAACAAGACCCTTCGATGGGGCAACACTCATGATCAGAGCAACAAATACTGCGGAAATGGAGAATACAGCTAATGGGAGCTTCCGCCCATACACGGCCAGTACCAGCGACGCAATAACACATCCAAACGCTTGGGCTAACCCCAGTAGAACCATCGTGCTCCAATGTTCAAAGACGTTAAACCCCCAGAGACTAATGAGCGTTGGTACGTACACACCCAAAGCGTACGATGATACTTCCATCACAGTCCATAGTATCCACAATACTAGCGTCTGCGTTAGTGTATCAAATACAGACGGCTTCATTCTTCCTAGAGTATCCCCCGTCTCCGACTGCTTTGACGTTTGTTCTTGTTGATATGTTCTCTCTCTACTTTCATCACCACATTCAACGCTTCATCCACTCTGCCAACACTGGACAGCCATCGTGGAGACTCGGGGATGCAGACGTAGTACACCCGTACACATCACAAAGCCACAAATGACC
The DNA here is from genome assembly GCA_024679045.1 of Phytophthora brassicae. Lineage (NCBI taxonomy): Eukaryota > Oomycota > Peronosporomycetes > Peronosporales > Peronosporaceae > Phytophthora > Phytophthora brassicae. Next base: position 4,679 of record JAIKVB010000858.1, read on the forward strand.
AAATACGTGCTTCTCCATCCGAGCTGTGGCGCTAGTCCAAAAGCCAACGCCACCCCCCACAATACTGCCCACCCCTTTGAAAGCCTCTGCGGCCTCTCATAGATCTTGGAGCCATCTCCTGAACGAGAACAGTGGCGGCCGGCAGCTCTCCGCCGAGTCCAATACCGGCCACGACTCTAGCTGCGATCATTTGGTAATGTTTCGCAGCCACAGCCGACAGGGCCAAACCCGCTAATGAGAGACTTATGGCCAGTAGAAGAGCTGAACGTCGGCCACGAGCGTCTGCAAGGTGACCGAAGCGGGCCACCGATGGCCGCGCCTACAAATATCGCAACTCCTAAAGCTTCCAGCGCGTAGGTTTCCATGCCGACGCTGTTGGCCACGAGACGTCGCGTGAACATGAAGAGCACGAGTTCGGCCGAGTGTATGGCCCAACTGACACCTGTAAGCAGGTGGAGACGAACGTAGAACCAGGAGAGACGCGCGTCCAGGGAGTCGAGGCGGCGGTGGATATCGGAGACCATTCTTTCGAGTCCAATGTGACGTTTTGCTATTCGAATCTGAACTGAATCTTGGGATCGGGCTGGTGCTAAAATACAACATGAGACTTGAAAGAATGCCAACAGCAATCGATAGAACTACACTCTATTTCATTCTCTACCATCTTACAATGAGTGTGGGAGCTTCCCCTCCGTCGGATTCAATTTGAGCCAACGACTTGTTGTTCTCCACCTAGTTACCATTTCACTGTCGTCGTGTGAGCAGTTCGCTCCATACAAGACAATTTCCAGGTCTGCGACTATCACCAGTCCGTCAATACTCCAAGTGATCGCAGAGACTGACATCAACCACACATTCAGCATTCTGGAGCCAGCGAAGAGCGGCGACTTGACTCAACCAAACGCGCAGCCCACGCCTCGACCGCGAATTTCGGGAGAAAAAGTCTTGGGGGTGCGTAGAGGAGTAAATAGCTCCACGTTCCTGCGAGTAAAGCGGATATTGCTCTAGTGGCGATGACAACAACTGGGCCATTCCATGAAGAGTAGATCAGTATCATAGCTACAACCACAGCTGAGGAAGTAATTAACCTTCTTCAGTCCATATTAATCCAGCATCATTGACGCGAGCACAGAGCCAAACGCTACACCGAGTGTACCAGCGTGCTCCATCTCGAGAACATGTTGAATCCGTTGAGACTGACGAGGAGTATAGGGACGTACACCCCGAGAACGTACGATAAGAGCGCCATCACCATGCACAGCACACACATACTCACTCCTGCAGCTTGGTCAAAGGTGGTCATCGTCTTAGTCTCCGTTATATTTTCAGTCTCTCTCGTTGCATCGGAGCTTCTGGGGTCATAATACCGTCAAAATCAGCTTTTTTCCATGCGCACGCTGCAGTTTCTCCATGAATGCGCCTGCTTCAGCGTTCAGGCTAATACTCGCTAACGACTCCGGCACCAGGAGCGCAACAAACCACGTAAAGAATGCCACAACAGAGAACCAAGTACGCGAACCTCCATCTGAACTGCGGTACCACCCCGTAGACGAGCATTACCCCCACAATTGCACCAAGACCCGAGAAAGCTTCCAGTAGTGTTACAGCTCGCCCACGGATGAATTTCGGCACCAATTCGTGGACTATTATAGAACCGTTGCGTGGCAGCTCTCCGCCCAAAAAAAATCCAACATCAGCTAAGATCGTGCACTGACGATCTCATGGTCCGTCGTCGCTACGACCGATAGTCTCAAACCGACGAACGACCGATTCTTGGCTATTATAATAGCAGTGCCCAACGTCGACCTCGAAATAAAGGCCCTCCGATGGCTACTCCATCGAAAACACCGCCTCCCATCGCTTGGATCTTAAAAGTGGCTATTTTGGCCATTGAACGCCGTGTGAACACGAAGAGCTGGAACTCTGCTGTATGAACAACCCAGCTAAATCCTACAAGCAGTAGCAAATGGACGCAGAATCAGGATGGATAGATTTCCAGAGAATTGAGATGGCGCGGGTGGGCGTCCATGGCTTCAAGATCTCAGGACAAAAGGGCGTTTGGATCGGATTGTGGCTACGACGCTTTGTTATAAAACTCTGTCTCTTTGTTGAATAATTACTAGTAGCCTATCTCGTTTACAGCTCGGAGTACAGCACTTCCGCACTACGGACAACGTTAATATCGTCATAGTACCGCTTCCAGCTGCGGATTTCGTGGCGTTCGTTACTGTCTACCGACCACTCGATTACACGTGCTCGACGAGAGAAATTGGGGTCTCCGTATGCTCGGCCAAAACCAGTGCCACCTCCGTAACAGAGCTGCACGCCGTCAACTAGACAGCAGTACTCGTTAATATGGTCATGACCTACAAAAGCTGCTTTAACCTCCTTCAGCTCCGACAGCGTCGACAGCAAGCGTAGATTCATCCCTTGGTCGTGTACCCTCTCGTGTTTCTCGCCCTTGCAGCCGTCGCTTGAGTACGCGAACTCGACCAACGGGATATGGAAGAACATGACAGCAGGTAGCACCGAGTTCCGTCGTCCAGTCTCCGAGAGCTCGCGGTAGTAGTCGATCTGACTCTGTTTAATCCAGTCGTACTCTGAGAAGACGTACGGGTATTTATCAGTAAGAGCTGCGGCCCCGGAGTCCAAGAAGTACATCCGGTAAACAGTGTCTCCCTTGTCCCCCCACGGGCCGCTACTCGGCGCTGTCACGTTAAGCATGTAGTTCCCGATGCCGTCCACAGTCTCCGGTCCTCTCACGGTGTACGAGTGGTTCTTCTTCGACACCATTTCGACGATCTTTTCGTTGTTAAAATCTCCTTCTTGATCATGATTGCCAAACACCATCCCGTACGGGATGTTGCGCTCCTCAGCCGCCTTGGTCACAGCATCGATAGCTCGCTGGTGTGAGCTCGGACCGTAGACCTGGACGTTGTCGCCCGTGAACGCTATGAAATCCGGGGTCTCAATGTCCAGCAACTGTTCTATAAACGCGTACGTAAGCGCTTCAGAGCAATTTTGGCTGGCCATGCCATTGGGGACGCCTTTGCCGCACCCGACGGCTGGGATGCCCGTGATGTGGAGGTCTGCTAGTTGGAGGATCTTGAACACCAGCGACGTGCTATCGGAACGAGTGCGGGCCTGGATCGGCACCTTCTGCGCCGAAGCAACCACCGCCAAAATCGTTAAGTACCAAGCAAGTGCGAATCTCATGTCTTCGTGGCGTACAACTTTTGCGAATGGCTCCGGAATCTCCGGGAAAGGGTGACTGGAAGAGACCCAATCGCCGAAAACGGTATGTACATGTGCTACATAAGCATCAGCTGGCTGCGTATTCGCGTTGGACACGGTGGTGTTTGGAACTTGGTGACACATCTCGGGTGAGTCTCTTCGGTGGAGATCTGGACATGCGGATTGTGGCGGATGATAATGGTGCTCGTCAGCATCATGTCGGTCCTTCAGTTATTTATACAGATACATACAACCACGAAGTTGGAAGTTGGAGGTGTCGACAGTATTTATCGTCACCCCTTAATACAGGTCTTTATAGGGCGAGAGATGATCATGATTGGTCCTGTGTATGCTTACGGGGTACGGAGACAGCGTAAACGGTATTAAAACGTCCATGTTCAGTATGTTCAACTCGTTTGGATCGGCTTTGAACACGTTGATGAAGGCTGCATCCATGGTGAAGCTGGCTGACAACTCCAAATTGTTGCGAATTCATGGCTACATGTACAACCTGGCAAAGTAAACAAAGCGGCTGCAAGGTCAGCTTTGATTATGACTGGATCGATTAACGCCGATTTGCGTCCCAAAGATGTACTCGTACTGTACAAGGAAATTTCTAGCATATACGTAGCCAATGGATTACATGTAGTATTTAGTTCTGGAAGTTGCTGTACATTTAGTGACTACTACCGTTATTGAGTTCCCACACATCAAACGTTTGGAGAGAAAGGGAAGAAGTGTCCAACCCACAAGTGTCACTTGAGATTTCTCTACGCAATGGCGAGCATCAAGACTATTAATACTGCACCACAGATGCCTGGGCCCGACAACTGTCGTGTGTCAGCATTAGGAACCATACACCAACGGATGGATACACTTGATGCTCGTCTCTCGTGGTTCTACGTCCGTCTCCTGCTTCTAACAGGCGTGAGCTGGGCAGTTCACGCCGCGGAGCTCGTGCTCTTCACTTTTACGCGCCGTCTCGTAGCCGTCGATGTTGGTATGGGGACTTATGCGTTAGAAGCTCTGGGCGTCGGTGTGTTCCTCGGATCAGCACTTGGCGGTCCATTGTTCGGATATTTTGCGGACGTTCGAGGTCGTCGGTCGGCTTTACTGCTGGCGATGACTCTGTCGCTGGTGGGGTTGGCTCTCTCGGCAATAGCCGAGAAGGATTACCATTTAATCGCAGCGAGAATTGTGGCGGGGGGGGGGGGCGGGGGGGAGCTACCGACCGCCATTGTTTTAGTGCAGGAGTTGGCTCCCAGACCTATGCGTGGACGTATGTTGGCGCTTCTGGAGGCATTCACAGGTCTTGGTGGTGTCGTGGGCGTGGCGCTCGCATTTGGAGTAGCGCCCCAACTCGGCTGGCGAGGCACGTATTGGACTCTCTGTGGCTGCGTCTTGTACACGGGCATCCTCCGCTTTGGCATCCCGGAGTCTCCACGGTGGTTGGTCAGTATGGGTCGAGTGGGTGAGGCTGTAGTCGTAGTAGATAAGTTGGAGCTTGTACATGGAAAACACGCGCTATACAACAACGTTAAGGTGGAAGATACCCCGACGCCCGTGGCAACTCGAAATGTCAAGTCCTCGACACTGGATAAATCGGTGCACGCGCTAGTGTCACTGTCGTTGTGGACTGCAGTGGCGGTGTCTTCGTACGCCCTGGGGGTGTACGTGCCAACGTTAATCAGTCTCTCTGGCTTCAACATGTACGAAAACTGGAGTACAATCGCGCTGTTGCATGCCGTACAGGTGATCGGTTGCGTGGTGGCCTCGGTAATGCTGGAGACACGTGGTTGTAAGCAAGCACTCGCATGTTTTGCTACGTTAGCCTCTATACTTTCAGTGCTGCTGAGCTACATGCCCTGGTACCATTTTGTAGTGATCTTGGGTACCTGCTCCGTGTCTACGCTTCTAGCCAGCACCTGGAGCTGTGTACTTGCGTACAGCCCCGAAGGCTATGCTACTGGTGTGCGGGCTCGTGGAGTTGCCTATGCGTTTGGTTTCAGCCGTATTGGTGCTGCTGGCGGTGCATTGCTTTATCCTCACATGTACGACGTGTGGTTAATGTCGGTGCCTACATTTACGTGGATCTTTGCAGGGCTCTTGGCTGCTATTGTGCTGGGTGTTGTGGTACCGTACGGCTTTGATCCATCGACAAGCGAATACAGTGATGGGGCGAGTGTTTTGAGCGCTCGCAAGTCCGATACTGACGTGGAATTGGGAGTCGAATTAGAAAGAGAAGCCATACTGGCGATTAACGGGAAATAGCGCATGTCAGTGACGGAAACGTAACAACCAACCGAAAACCAGAGCAAGAAGCCTCACCAAAAACAGACCACGACTCATTGTTATATTGGTGAAGGCTACAAAGTTTTGGCTTACTATTAATAATACGAAGTACTTTGTTTAAAACATGAATGCATTGTACCGCAGCAGACTACATGTACATACCGGTAACGACATGTAACCTTATACAACATGTATCAATATTTTTAAAATTAATGTTTAGAAGTACATGTTATGTATCGGTGGTATATGATATTGCTGATTTATTAATAGAAATGGACACGCAGTGCCGTTAAGATGTGAAGTGAGATCGATACCGGTAGCAACCTGCAATTTGAACGCCAGCAACCTTCGCAAAATGGGTGCCCGGAAAAGAGGTTGCCAGCGATATCTTTGGGAATCTTTGGGTTGCTGTTGTCTTATAGCCTGGTGTGCTAAAGTAAGTACACTGACGACCCGGACTCTTCCTGTCGCACCTTGGTCATCACGTTGTTTATGAAGTATGAACATGAAGAACGATTACATGTCCAGCCGGCAAACAAATCCAGTGCTTTAATCTGCCTCAAGTGTGTTCACGCAAACCACCATTTTCAATTTGGCGCATCATGCCATACCAAGCTCTCCAATCTCATTAAGAACCGCTTCCAGCATCGCCGCAACTTCAACCAAGTCACTTTGTAGAGAGGCGTTTAGATTCCCTTGATCCTCGTTTATCGTGGTTCTACGTTCGACTCCTGTTTCTCACTGGCGTGAGTTGGGCAATTCAAGCGGCTGTAGTCATCCTACTCATCTTCACGCGGCCTCTTGTCACCAACGATATCGGAATGGGAACACCAGTACTTGAAATCTTCGGGGCCAGCATCTTCATGGGGTCAGTAGCTGGAGGTCCCATCTTTGGAAATGTTGCAGACGTATTCGGCCGTCGGGTAGCACTTTCAATTGCCTTATTGTTCTCATTAGCAGGACTAGCCGTATCAGCCCAAGCGGATGTCGAGTACATGTTGCTCATCGGTCGCGTTGTTACTGGGCTTGGACTTGCTGGCCAAATTTCATCGACGGTTGTCCTTGTCCAAGAGTTGACTCCTCGCACTATGCGTGGCCGAATTGTGTCATTACTGGACGCTTTCACTGGTATTGGTGGAATGGTTGGGATCGCCTTAGCATTTGCTGTGGCACCTCGGCTGAAGTGGCGAACTATGTATCTGGCACTCTGCGGGTTGGTGATTTACAGTGTTGTGTTGCACTTTACTGTCCCTGAATCACCGCAATGGCTTGCAAGTGTTGGCCGTACCGATGAAGCTGTAGCGATTGTGGAGATGATCGAAGTCTCACATGGTGCCAAGCTTCAGCGCAGAGAAGTTGACAAGGAAGTGCAAAAGCTTCAGCGCAGACAATTTGACAAGGAAGTGCTCGAGTTCACTTCCGTCCGAGAATCACCGTCTTCATCCCTGTCGAATTGGTCGTGGCTTCAATCTTTGGTTCCGACACTCGTTCTCTGGACTTCGTGGGTTGTCGTCACCCTGTGTTCCTACGCACTAGGAATTTACGTTCCTACTCTCATCAGCCTCAATGGCTACAACATGTTCGGAAGCTGGCGAACTATTCTCGTGTTAAATCTCGCCCAAGTTCTGGGTTCTGTAGTAGCTTCATTGGTTCTAGACTTTTACGGACCCCAGCGATCACTCTCTGGTTTTGCAACGCTGGCTACTATCGTCTCCATTGTATTGAGTTACGTGCCTTGGACATGCGTCTGGGTTATAATCGGCACTTTCTTGGCAACTGCGCTACTTGCAGGATGCTGGAGTTGTGTCCTCATGTACACGCCCGAATACTTTGTGACAGCGCGTCGTGGGCGAGGAATGGGTTATGCTGTCGGAGTCAGTCGCTTGGCTGCTGTCGGTGGATGTTATCTATCTCCTCATATGTTCAACGTGTGGGTCCTATCGGTGCCTGAATTCTGCTGGATTTTTGGTGGCATGTTGATGATCATAGCTGTTGGCATCCTGCCGTACTTTGGACTCAAGTCGATGGATCAATATGTTAGCATAAACTCGTATGGATGGGGATCAGCAACCGACCTGGAGACTGGTCTGAAGTCAGAGCAGTGAAGAAAGCTCAATTGGGCCTGACACAAGCACAACAGGGAGCCAATAGCACGTAAACAGTGAGTAAGAAAATAAGACTGCGGCAAACAAAATGTTACTAATAATACGCCTTTTAGAGTTATCGAAATAATCGCCTCTAAAGATTAACAAGTGATTTTTTGAGAAAATAAGAAAAACTTTTCGGAATATTCCCTCACCATATTAAAATCCGTTACAAATTTGAACTTTTGGCAAACTTATTAGAGAGCGAATTAGATTAAACGGACACCACTGGATTTATGAGCTAATTTTAAAACGGATAACACTAAGAAGAAAAAAAATGATTTTGTGTTTCAGCCTGGAGATATATTTTTTCGACGGGGTTCTCGGCACCTGTCGACTGGAGAAAACTGTGCAAGGGCTTAAAAGAAAACCTCGTTGCAATGGTAGTCTCAAATATTGTACTTCGATTTTTTCGACGGGGTTCTCGGCACCTGTCGACTGGAGAAAACTGTGCAAGGGCTTAAAAGAAAGAGAGTGACTATCGTACCCGGCTGGAAAGGGAGCGGGTGAAACAGACATAAAAGGGCCAACGGAGGTGAGCGGTTGCGAGCGTGCGTAGCCAAAGCAAACCCTCGCGGGGTGCCCGCGAAGCAGGGCCGCGAGGTATTTGCGTAGGCGGGCCCAGCACCGAGCTTTCCGGCGAGCCGAGCACTGTACTCACCAGGAATTAGAATCTTTTTATCGCAGGAGCGCAGCGACTGCCTTTGCGAAGCAAAGTTAAAGACCGCAACGACATCGGTCCTGTAGGATGATGGGCAAAAGATGCGTGATGAGCAGTCCATACAAACTTATAGCTTAAAATATTATGTGACCACTCCAGTCGGGCACAGTAACACGTGCCTAAAAGAAAACCTCGTTGCAATGGTAGTCTCAAGTACATGTACTTTATATTTTTTTACGATAACTATACAACAAGTCAATAAGAAAAATCAATATAAGTACATGTACTTTATATTTTTTTACGATAACTATACAACAAGTCAATAAGAAAAATCAATATTTGGGTAATGTATGTATTCCGTTAAAGTGACAACTGTAATACTACTTCATGCATGTAGCAGACGAGCACCTACCGCTTCTGGTGGTTCACGAAACGCATGGCCACTAGTGTGAGCACCCGGAAGAAAACAAGGAAAGCAACCACAATGCCACAGTCCTGCCAGATCTCGCTATGTTTCATCAGGAACACGCTGTCAAGGTACTCTTTCACTGTCAGATTGGCAGCGAGCGTCGGTGGCACATTCGACATCTGCGTACACCCAACAGAACTGCCGATGCCGTCGCTGGGACAGTCGCCGAACACGAGAGTGGAGACCGTAGCGAGGGTGTATTTGTGTGGAGTGATGTGGTACAGCCACTTGTAGCCGCTCGGCAGGTTTCCAGCAGGAGGGCTGAAGCCCATGAACAGGAAGAAAACCAACGTCATGAGCATACCCAAAATCTGAGCCACTTCCACGTTCGGAAACAAAAAGACCAGGAACTCGCCAATGTATGCCTGCAATAGCACATGCAACGACATGGCCAACCAGAACGTAAGGAAAGCACCGACACCTGTGAAGCCCACCATGGGGTAGAACGGAGCCATGAATAGAAGCACTGCTGCGAACGTGTACGGGATCTCCGCCACACTGGAGCCGATGAAGTACCAGAACGCGTTGTACGTCTGTGCTGCTCGCTCCCGGTAGAAGACAGAGCGCTCCTGTGAAGCGACTGGAAGACTGCTGTTGAACGAATTAATTCCGAGAAAAGACACCGCTAGATACATCATTCCCATGCCCGAATTGATGCCAGAGAATGACGTGTACTCGGCACCAGCGTACGTGATGCCGAAAAGAAGACCCAACACCAACGAGGTGAAGAACCGAGTCAGGTTGAACGATGCCGTGCGCCAGTACAAGCTGAAGAAGCGTTGCATGAGGAATTTGGCCTGCGTCAGCTCTGTTGCTGCACGCTTGTCACTGTACGCCAAAGCTGGGATGGCCGGAGACGGACGAGAAACACCCTCACGGTCGAGACCAGACTGTAGCAGCTCAAATTGTTTGCTGGACTGGAAAACCTTCACAAAGTCCGTCTTGTCGCCGTTACTGTTGCCTACACCAGCACCAATGACCTCCAGCATCCACGTGGCCGGGTTGTAGTTGTCCGCAAGCTTAACAACACCACTGATAGACTCGAAATACGCGATCATCTCGCTCGAACGCTTGCCCAACTGACCCGTGAACACCGTCTCGCCACCGCGCTTAAGCAGAAGCAATCGGTCGAAAACGTTGAAAACCTCCGTCGACGGCTGGTGAATGGTGCACACGACCGTGCGACCCGTGTCTGCCACTTTTCGAACGCCGTCCATGATGAGTTTGGCAGAACGTGCGTCCAGACCACTTGTAGGCTCGTCCAAGAACAAAACACTGGGTTGTGCAGCCAGTTCCACACCGATAGTCAGGCGCTTCATCTGCTCCACGGAGCTGCCGCGGATGATCTGATCGGCAATCGGGTGCAGGTCCAGCAGGTCCAGACACTCGTTCACTGAGTCGTATTTGACGCTGTCGGGAACATCGGCACCCTGGCGCAAGAACGCGCTGAAAGTGAGCGCTTCACGGAACGTTGAGGAGTCCGAGTGAATGTCCATTTGTTCACAGTAGCCAGTCGATCGACGGATGGAGAGATCCGTGGCCGGGTGACCGTTAAGCAGAATTTGGCCCGTGATTTTACCTCCCGTCTTGCGACCGGCAATGACGTCCATGAGTGTCGTCTTGCCAGCGCCTGAAGAACCCATGAGTGCCGTGATGGAGCCTGGTAATGCATATCCACTGATACCCTTTAGTAAGTCAATGGTTTCCTTGGGGTTGGCTGGGTCGGGCACGGTGTACCAGAGGTCTTTGAACGCCACGGTGACTGGCACGAAATGCCTTTCCGAGTCGGATGCAACCGCCAGCATGGCGTCACTTCCAGAAGGTGAACTGCGTGGTGTTTGAACAGCACTGTAGTCGTCAGTGGTCTCGCTCTGGTCGAGCGTCACGTTCTCGGGAGCCTCGTGTCGGTTGAATTCCAGCGCAAGGTACGACAAGAACATGAAGAAGAAGTACGCGCCTCCTAAGTAGACGATACCGTACCATAGCCAGTGTTTCGCGGTCGGTACCTCGAAAACACCAAGAGAATAGTCTCCAACAGTCATGTTGAAACTCTCACAGTAGTTGATATCACCATAGATACACCCCTCAAAGTCTGCGTCACTGTACTGATTCACGGCCAAAGCCCGAACAGCCCAAGCGATTGGGTTGATCCAGTAAATCCAGATGAGGTAGTCGGGGATCTGGTCCTTAGTGATCACGAAACCTCCGAAAAGGATGAAAAAGAGGGTCGAGACGCTCGAAATCGGGTTCGCAATGTTGAAATTTGGAGCTGCACATGCCAAGAAGAAGAAAAACGCCGCCAATGCGACGTTAGACAAGGCAAGCATCAGAACGAAGAGCAGGTACGATCCGAAAGTATCCGCGAAACCACACATCCAGTACACGATAGAGCCGAAAACCGCCGACTCAAAGATAATCGGAGGCAGTTGACTGGCAGAACTGGAAAGCACGTACGACGCCGTGCGGAAGAAATTCGCTCCGCGCTGTTTGTAAAACACGTCACGCGCTGCCATCACCGTCGGGATTTGAGCTGATTGGCCTAGTGAGAGACACAGGACTGAGGCGAAGATGACACCCAAAACCAACTGCGCATTGGTTGGGTCGAACTGATAGTAGACGCTCGAGTACAATAAACCCATGACAATGTTCATGAACAACCGCCCGATGAGTGCGGCCGAATCACGCAATGTCACTTTAATCTGACGTTTCATGAGCAAAGCAGTACTGTCAAAGAAATTCAGATGAAACTCCGGCTGGGCATCCATGTGCGTTTGCTTGTCTTGGACGAGACCAGGGTGAACGGAGCTCTCGAGGTCTTTAAGCATTAGTTGGTAGATAGACGAGCGTTTGAACGAGTCAGCGAAGTCACTCGCCGATCGAGGGGTAGAGTTCATGCTGGTTACTCCCACTTCATACTGCGACTGCTTGTCAGTGCCCAAGTCCAGCAGGAAGTCGGCCACGTCGCGACGCGGAGGACACTTGAAGCCCAGACCTTCGAAGTAGCTCAGAGCCTCTGCGCGTGGACCATAATGGTACATGACGTGGCCCTCGTTCAGGATCACCACGTCGTCAAACAGGTCGAACACCTCGGGCGATGGCTGCAGCAACGAAATGACGACCGTCTTGCGGAACTTCTTGGCGATACTACGCTGCGTCGTGATGATGTCGAAGGTGGCAGCACTGTCAAGTCCCGTACTGATCTCGTCCATCATCATGACATATTTGTTACCGAACTCCATCTCACCCGTCGTCACGCGCTTACGCTCGCCACCTGACACACCACGCGTCATAGCGTCACCAACGATGGTGTTCTGACAGTTGTCAAGTCCAAGCTGCTGGATGACAATGTCCGGATAGTGTTTGTACATGGCTCTAGCAGCTTCAAGAGCGGCCAAGTTCTCCTCCGGTGTACCGTTAATAAAGTGCTGCTCTTCACGCTTCGACAGACCACCACCACAACAAGCGTGAGCGAACTCGAGCGTCTCCTTAACTGTCAGCAGCGAGTAGTGCTTGTCACGCTGCGTCACATACGACACAAACTGGGGAAGATGTTTCTTCATACTACTGCCCAATGCTCCATTGTACGACACGTCGCCTTCCAAGGTAATGCTCTTATCGACCGGGAAGCGTCCACTGAGCAGCTTCATAAGCGACGATTTGCCCGACCCAGGCTGACCCAGTACGAGAGTGATGGTGCCCGGTTTAAAGACACCACTGACGTCTTTAAGGATCCGTTTCTGGACCACGTGCGTGCTGGAGCGCATTTCACGAAAGCCGTTCTTGATAACGTTGACGAGTGTCGGCAGCTCCGTCGTGACGTTCGACTCGTCCTTGACCGTAATGTCGGCCGTAATGGACACGTCACGGAATCGCACCTCCATTTGCGGAAGACTCTGTCCAAGCGCTCTCTCTATACGAGATGCAACGTGGTTATGCAGTTCTTGTGGTCCTCGAGCCATTAGGGTCTTGCCGTTGTCGTACTCGATGGTAGCGCGTGATGGCGCATCTTGTTGAGTTGCTGCCATGTCTACAAGTCTTTGACTGATTTACAGTTGGCTGGTGTGACTGGAAGGACTTAAATTGGAAAGTGATCTGGATGAAGCGCGAGGCAGCTCTACTGTATACATGTAGCCTTAAAGTGCGCAACGTCACGACTGGACACAGTACAATGTATTCCCACCATAAGCTTTCCCGTTTACGTCCCACCAATCAGACGAATCAGCCGTCAATTTCGGATTATGGGACGGAATCAACGACCATCACTCTGGTGATGATGACTCCCGATATATACGTACGCCCTTCGGAGTCGTCGTGTCTTCCGACGACAGAGGCCAAAAAAGGCTTGACTTTCTGTTCATTTGTCGCGGGATTTACTTGCCTTAGGCTCAGAAAGAGGAGGCAAACTCCGACCTAACACCATCATGGGACTTTTAAAGTCTACTGCCTGGCGGGTGCTTGGTCGTCCTACTGTAAGTGTATGAACCTGGTTGGTTTTGATGCTCGACTTGGTAAGAGCCAGGCGGAATCGCTCAAAAGATACAATGTAGACATGTATTATTATAATGGCACTCGTAATTTGACCCGAATCAAGTGGTCACATAATAGTTTAAGCTGCAAGTTTGTATAAACTGCTCATCACGCCTCTTTTTGCCCATCTTCCTTCAGGACCGATGGCATTGCAATCTTTTGGCTTTGCTTCGCAAAGGCAGTCGCTGCCCTCCTGCGATAAAAAGATTCTAATCCCTGGCGAATACAATGCTCGGCTCGCCGGAAAAATCGGTGCTGGGCCCGCCTACGCAAATACCACGCGGCCCTGCTTCGCGGGCAACCCGCGCGGGTTTGCTGTGGCTACGCTTGCAACCGCTCACCTCCGTTGGCCGTTTTATGTGCGTTTCACCCGCTCCGTTTCCATTCGATTCATAATACCCGGACCCCGGTACTATCATAAAAAACCGGTATGAAGGGTACTGTGTATTAGATTATCAAGACTTCT
>JAIKVB010000859.1:0-11129 GCA_024679045.1 Phytophthora brassicae
TTGGGACTCTGCGATTGGCTAAAATAATATTTCGCTTAGGAGAAAACTTCGCTTAGGACAGGGGTAATGCGGTACTGTGAAGCCGTCATAATACCTGTAACGTTAGTACTTAATTAAGTGCAAAAAGTACAAACGAGAGATTCTTTAGTGCCTGCTACCTTCACGTGATACATGTCTTTGGTCTCGCACTATGTGAGCTCCTCCTCGTTTGCAACAATCAAGTTCGCTTCGCTCGTGGCGGACAAGGTGTCGATAATAGATAACACCTCCTGATTAAAGTATACTCCGGCCCACACGCCGACCACTGCAGATCTCCGCTTTTGCAAAGGCAGATACATAATAGGGAGTGGCTACCTGCACAATAATTAAAAAGGGCAGTGGGAAGAGGGTGAACAGAGGGAGCGTGTGCGAGCGCGCGTAGCCACAGCAAACCCGTGCGGGGTGCCGGCGAAGCAGGGCCGCGCGGTATTTGCGGAGGCGGGCCTAGCGCCGAGCTCACGAGCGAACCGAGCCTTGCACTCGCCAGGAGTTAGAATCTTTTAGCGCAGGAGCGCAGCGACTGCCTTTGCGAAGCAAAGACATTCCCTCGTATGACACCCGTCCTCGCGGGAAGGCCCATCCCCAAGATATAATCAGTAACACCTTGTATTGACTTGATTTAAGTATGAGCCTCAAAAGCGCCCGGCTCAAGACTGTGCGTGTAGCCTCTGCCATACATAATATGTCGCCTCATCCTCAGCTGCGCTTGTCTTCACCAACATTACGATCCTTTACACGGCGGCTCCAAATTGTTATATGTATGTAGCAGCACTCCTGGCAGCAGAGTCGACGTGCTTGGCAGGTGAGGATGCATGGAAGGTTTGTTTTAATCTAATAAATGCTACACTAAACGTGTTGAGTGTACGGTACATGTGAGTATCGCATCAGACCAACACAACCACCGACAGCTACTGTACCTTCTGTACCCTCGACTCATCTTGACTAAATCTGCCAGCGAGGTTGGCTAATGTATGTGAGCTTTCTAAGCGCACAGATGATGGACGTCCTACAGTCTTTACGAACACCATCGAGTAAATATATGTAAATACTTGTAAAAAGTCTTGTTTCACTAAGGGTGTGTGGTTTTCCATGTACATGTGTATGTAGCTATTGGATACTCGCTCTATTATTAATAATAGTCTTATCACTTCCAATAATTTGTGCATCACTGTACTTCGAGGTACATCGCAAAATGTACCTGAAGGGACGTTTTTAAAATTGTTGACACGTCCGCTGGACGTTTATACCGTAATCTAGGTGTCAAGTGTCACCCCCCGCGTGCATACAAATCCCATGAGCAGGATAAATTCAGCGTGCCAATTTCCGGGTTAGGTTTTAAGATACACAAGTATTATTAATATACATACATACGGCAATGCAACATCCACTGTCACTCCCAAAGTAAAACTAAATAAGGCGAGCAAATGGTCACGTGTGTGCGGCAATTTCTCAGAGACCGCAGTTGCTACGGCACTGTGCGCCGGCAGTCAGGTTCATGAGTACGATAACTAGCGGTGTGTTCAATTCCAGGTCTGTGGCTTGCTTGACTTGTGGTCCATTCCTGGCCAAAACGTGTCGACAACAACTGGCATCGTGTGCGTGTTGTAGAAAGCCAACGCAGCCGCCTTCATTGCGAAAGTCTCCGACGACAATTTGTGCTGGTTTTGCTTGCGTCCTACTCCGCGTACGGCTATTCTTCCCCTCATGTTGCTGCTGGGTCGAGGTGGTGTGAACTGATGTGGACTGGTGGTTGTGCCATCTACAACACAGGGTGACAGTTAACATATCACAGCAAATCTATTTTCATGAGACTTCCTAATTGGTCAAAATATGGGGGTGACAGTTAACAACGTCGGACACTTAACACTTAGAATACGGTACATTCGTCTTTTCGAAAAGACTAAGAACTACGTGTTTACGGTAGTTATTAACAGTACTAACGTTGTACTAGCGCTAGGCTCCGTATGAAAAACGGAAAAAAGCTTGTCTTAGTTTTTTTTAGTTTAAAATGGCTTTCTAGTTTTATTAAAATTTTCATTTTTTACCATTCGTATTAGTTTTTTTTGTACAGTAATCTGCCTGACTAAAGGTCGGGTGGGGAATGCAAATTCGAAGTGTATTTGAAAAAAAAGATATGATTAGTGGAATTGCTGACTGTATCCTAACCTGGGTATAGTCCGTCTTATTCCGTTTGGAAGGTTATCGATTGTATTAATAGCGACTTTTTTAGTCAGGAAGATTACGGTACTACATTTTCAGGCTGTTTACAAAAAAGCATGTGAGATCTTCTCATAGGATTGGAGATTGTTGTAAAAAAGAGCAATCTCGAGTCTGTCCGCGATGCAGATTCCCAGGGTGGAATTACCATAAATCAGTGATTTGCACGGAGATTTCACAAATAGATGTGTTTTGGAGTAAATCACTGACTCAGTAATTGTAAGGTAATAATACTATTATAGAACTACTACTTTGAATTTCTTTAATTCTACCCACCGCGTGCTTCTAGCTTACCGAGTGTGCATCGTTGACAGTGCTTAGACCATTTCGATGGTACCTGCACTACGGAATCCACGCAATAAGCGGCCCAGCCGCCCAAAAAGTCGCAAGACGTCGACGTGTTGGCGTTGTCACTTAACGCTCAGCACGCCGACCAAGCTTAAGCATCATCTCTGTTCAAGACTAGCTGCGGGCGGAATTTTTTGTGGCCTGAGCAAATGTCTTGCTCGAGACTGAATTGCCTTCTGGGTGCCGTGGTACTCGGATCCAATGTTGTCTCGACAATCATAGGCGACACCGTAGGTGTCCCGACTTGGGTCTGACTACTCTACAGCTACTTCGGGCCGTAGCAAACCCATTGACTCTGCCGTCGAGAGGCCAGCAGAATCTAACCAGAAAGGTTCACCGCCGTAGTTCCTTTTCTTGGTCTTAGATTGCCGAATCTGGCTCGGAAAGAGAGGGGTTGGTGGCTTGCTTGGGCTTTGATAGGTGTAGGAGCAAGCTGAGAGCTGAGAACAACGAGAGTAAAAATAGATAACGTTAGTAGAGCTTTCGCATGGGAGTGTGATAAGACGGCGAGGACAGGAGCGTGCGAAACAAACCGAAATATAGTGTAGAGTGTGCTATCAAGCAACAACGCAATCCACCATAGCTGTGTTATGGTCTAATGGTCAACTTGCCGCAGTTTTGTCCAATCTATTTTGAGAGTAGTATATGTTAGTACTACTACTGTTTTCATACTTACTAATATTGCAGCTCATCGGAAAATACTACATGTATCACCATCCATTCGAGAAATCTCAGTGCAAATCACTGATTTACCGGTATGGTATTATTGTGGCTTGTAGATATTTTGGCAAAACAGAGGGTCCGAAATCCGAGATGACAGCTCCGAAATATGCGAAAGCTCATATTTGTATTTCCTGTTGCCCCGAGATCACTGCCGAAGGGGGAGGTAAAAGAGCTAGAACCAGTCATAGTTATCGATGGAAGTCCGTTTTGCCGCTTTACTTTAGCAAAAATGAGTGGCTGGTTGCCAACAAGCCCCCGCCCACTAACTGAGCAAAAAAATAAAAAATTCTGGCTTCCTCAGGCTATGACATACGCAGACGACTTTCGCTGGAGAGTCGTAGCCCTTATACACGTGTACAATATTCCTATTGCTGATGTCTCCGAGCTGTTTGGCCCCAAGCTGCGCACAATTCGACGGTGGTATTCGCTATTTTTGCGTCATGGAGTTGTAAACGAGAAGAAGGAACGAAAGAAGCACGTCCGATTGCCTCCCGAGATTCTAAAGGTGGTATCTGCCTATGTGGAGCTGCAATCCCACATTTTACGCAGAGGAACTACAAGCCTACAAAATTAGCCACTTTCCGGAGGTATCAACGGTGTCGACATCGACAATCTGCCGTGTGCTCAATTTTGATCTAAATTTGAGTAGAAAGGTCTTGCCCAAGGCAGCTAAAGAAACAGTTCCAGCTGAGATTAAAATTTACCGAGAAAGGCTCTTAGCGTTATACTCCTACTCAGAGCAGCGAGTCTTTATAGACGAAACTGCTAAGGATGGTCGCCATGCGTACCGGAGGTATGGTTGGTCTCAGAGAAACACACCTGTCGTTGTTCGACTACCTTTTCGGAGAGGAAAGAGGCTTTCCGTTATGGCTGCATTGGATGTTGGAGGATTTTTTGGGTGGGAGTCAACTGAAGGAACATTTACACGATCCAAGTTTCATTCTGCGTTTGTGCAGCATGTTGTGCCGCATCTCAACCCATGGCCACTTCCTCGCTCCATTGTGATTATGGATAATGCAAAAATCCATGCATATCCTGAGCTACAGGAAGTGATTCATGCGTGCGGTGCTCGATTACTTTTCCTACCACCATATTGCCCGCAACTTAACCCGATCGAGCCATGCTTCGGCTTGCTAAAGCGATGGATTCAGCGGTACGCAAACTTGACGTTTCCGCTGTATCCACAGCAAGTTTTGGATGTGGCGATGCGGCACTGCACAAAGCGAGATCAAAATAGCTGCTTCGGAATGTTTCAACACTGCGGATATCTAGGAACAGAGCTGCGTGATGAGAGTTTTGAGAACTTAATCAGCTCGAGTAGCTAAACACAATGACATTCAGTTCGTATTGCCTAGCGTCACATGTCCATATCAGCTTGACTGTTATCGTCTCCTTCGCGCATCGGCTCGTCCTCACTGTCTGGGTGGTCCACGTCGCCCAGGTCTGGGTCTGTTGGTGTGATATCTGGCAGCCCATGATATATGCCTGCAGTAAAAATGTCATGGTCAGGGAGGCCAATGGCTCGGCGCATCGACACGACATCAACTTCAACTGGAACCCAAGCGCCATTTAACTTGATCGACATAGTGGCTACTCGCCTGTCGCGCTGCTCTTCGCTTGCAGCGACGTCAGCGTTTAGTGCAGCGCGCTGGCGGTCGAGTTCAATTGCTTGAGCGGTAGTGTTATCCGCTGGCACTTCGAAGGGAGCATTGCCGGGGCGTCGATCATTTACGATGTCCAGATGGTGTCCCGTAATCGGCCCAAACTGTACTGCATTGGCAGCCTCATGAGCCATCCGTTGAATACGAGCCTGCTCAACCCGACCTTGTGTCGCGCGGTGAAAGTTTGCTGGTGGTGGCGCCAGATTACGCACGTAGAGAAACGCCTCGAAGCGAAATGACGCGATGTCTGCTTTGTCCGTTGGTGTCAATAAGCGCCAGCGTCGCAATAGAGATGGGGCAAATTATTAGCTGCCAGCCTCATGTAGTCCGCCTGCTTGTCGTTCTTCGCCAGCTTCAAGTAGATATCAGAGTCCTCTTGCACTCAACCCGTCTTCTGCCAAGATCACTGCTTGCCAACAGTGCCGTAAACCTTGCCAGACACTTTTCTCTGAAAACAGCGTAGCCATCTTCAACGTCGAATATGATATGTTTCTTCCAGCCACCACGTCGAGTACCATGCGGCTCTCCAACACGGATTGTCAGCACAGCATCTAGTACACGATGGAGTCGAGGGAGAGCGCTTCCTGTTAAAGGTGTCATCGTGTGTCAGTTGCGTTAGTACTCGAAGAAAGCAACAGTAGATCAATATTGTTTGCGAAAATAAATTGCGGAATGCTTGAGCAAAAGCTATCATTATTATTTTAAAAAATCGTCTCCTATAACACCACACGTAAAACAACAAGCCGTGCTAGTGAATAAGAAACATTTAGCACACTCTTCTCTGGCCAATACCTTATAGGTCTTATAATATCAGTGCGGCAGCGTGCTGAAATACATAGTCATACAAAGTTATTAGTAAACTGGCCGAGACACAATAGGACGTAGGTGAACGGCTTACCTGCTGTGGTGCCTCCCATACCATACGACGAAAGATTGTGGGGCAGACGGAGTCTCAGCGGCTTCATGACAACAGCAGCTTGTAACAGTTGGCGACGCGGGAGAGCGAGCAGCTTTACCTCATTCACTGCCTAGCGGCATCCAAAATAGCTCGTACTGGTCGCAACAGCGGGCACGGGATCCCTCGGGTGGCTTCTTCTCGCTTGGTGTGCGGGCGAAACGCAGCGTGCACGGACGTCGCGAGTGTTGGTCTTCTACTGGATGGGGGCTTAGTCTTCTACTGGATGGGGCTTTTGTTGGCTGTGCGAAGTGATTTATGGGTCCAGATAATTGTATGGTAGGACATAACAACAATAATTGTCCGATTTCTAGAACGAATAAAATAAAACGGACTGCGAAATAATCGATAATTCAGATGGGCAAAACGCGAGCAAGCCACAATAATAGTTCCTCTCCAATTGTCTGAAACACTGTTGTATGCCATAACATATAGAAGATCATAACATTCCTGTACTTCGTAGGTAATTCGGTACAGGAGGTACACCATTTCAAGATCAAAGTAAGAATTCCAAAATCAAAACAAGAAATGCTAAGATCAGACCAAGAAACCTTTCAAATCAGATCTCACAGCACGTGTGAATATTAAACAGGGTTCTAGAATTCTGAACACTACACTGCTTTATTCGACCACCCTTCATTTGCAAATGATGCAGAAGACCTACACGGGCGAACAACACCAGCGCGTTCTGGATGCCGCGGACAGTTGGGCACTCGTCGCTAAGCACAACGGGTTCGCATACAAAACTGCATGGCGCTGTGGACCATGCGAGAAGGATGAACGTCTGGACTTCAGCTCAATCGCCGTGTGGGGGGCTCGCCACGTAGCTCAGCACCCCGGCTAACTACAGTAACGGCAGAACTTTGCGACTCCGAGGCAGCGCATACGCTTATGTAGCTTCCATACCAGGAGAACATGCCAGCTGGTTCTTTATACGAGTTCATAGGTAATCAATATTATGATTCTCCTGAATTTGTTGGACCAAAAGCCTGTTTTTGTATGTACGCGTTGGACGGGCAGTCCAATTTTTTCGTGAAGTTCGGATAGTCATTTATACTAATTGCAAGGTAAGAGTCAGTACACACTATTTTGTTGGTTTGATTCCAACGTGACCAAAACAACTGTCGATATGCGTATGCCTTTTAAAGAATGCGTTAGGAAGTAGTCAATAAAAAAAATTCAACGAGGATGACTTGTGTTGGCCCGGAAGCTCGTGCGCGTCCCCAGAGAACCCAGCGGAGCCTGAGGGCAACCAAGATAGGACGACGACGCTTGTTAAACCCGGATAATGCATAACGTGACACGGTCTGGCCTGGGTACGCGCGATCCCCTGTAGCTAGTTAACTCGCTTCGTGCCCGGTTGCGTTCTCCACGCATTAAAAATGTGAACAGGCTCTCCGCGTACTGTCTAGAAAGGGCCGTGACACGCTATGCATTATCAGGATTAACACGGCGACGTGGTCACGTTTATCAAAAGGCTTATGCAGGTAATTACGAGAAACTATGGGAGTTAATGCTGTTAGGATGAAGAGCTTCGGGAAGCCTTGTCGTTCTTACACAAGATGTTGACTTCTGTTGACCATTGTAGCTGCTCTTTTCGACGCATACGGTTTCGGTTGGTGTGCGTAAGTATATCAAGATTTCTCGTTGCGGAATGCAGCATGACCCGGGCCTCGTCAAGTGAGGGGCTATGCGTAAAGGTACCACTTCGAATTAAGTAACTTTCGAGTCGAGTCATCAAAAAACGAAAATTTGACAATCGCTTTCGTTTGTTTTTATCAGGCGTGTCAACAGGTGTAAGGTTTCGAATGGGCGGGTAGTTCTTGGCAGGGTTACCATACGACGTATCTGCTGATGCCGTATGAGTAAACATCTTTTGATTGTTTCCGATGAAGTTATCTAACACCTCATGAACCTCCTCGTCGAGCAAGTCCATGACTTCGTTTGCGAGCTCCGATCTTAAAAAGACGTTTCGATCCGCTAGATTTACAGTTATTACCCACTTTAGTACGATCCAACACATTCTTGCTACATATGAATATAATTGATTACAGTGTTTCTTGTTTTGACTTAAAAAATTCTATCTTTGATCCTAAAATGGTGTAGCGGCAATACAGTACCGGTAGTGACAGGTTCGACGATTTAAGTACTGAAGGTCCATACAATACAGAAGACAAATAAAATCTGGCCAGAGCGGAAATTCTCTGGATTTTAATTCCAGAGTCCTTCCAACGATCGGAATGGGGGTGGTCTAAATACGCAAGTACATTATACCCTGTTGAATACGGTTAATCGACTACAAGAAACTCTAATAAAAACCTCAATGAATTTATGTCCTTACAAAAATAGATAATATAGCTGACGTTTCGCCCATCCACTGAAGATTAGCATAAAAAACCTGTAGGATATGATTACAACTGACATTCTATCTTGACATGTGGGAACTGACTGATCCAGTGAGTCCTCTCGAGCAACATTTTGGATTATATCTGTCTTCGTGTAACATTTTAATTAGGATAGATTTATTATCTATATTTTTAATAAGGTGTTATAAAGCCGCACGGAACAGCTCTGAATTTTGCCTCGCGTGACCGGTGACAAGTATTTGGTCGTTGTTGTACACAAATATGTGTTTGGGTTAAATCTTCTGTTGTGGCTCACAGCAACGCAACAACAAGCTCAATTTCAAGCCAGACCAATCCAAAAGTTGCTAGAAAACCGGACCATAATAGCGATGTGAGCGTGCGTTGTTGTTGCGTTGCTGTGAGCCACAACAGAAGACTTTTAACCAAACACATATTTGTGTACAACAACGACCAAAATACTTGTCACCGGTCACGCGACGCAAAATCCAGAGCTGTTCCGTGCGAAGTCGCGGCTTTGTATCCTACATGTATTAATACATAAGATATGTACTTAAGTAATACTTAGTTAGTACTCGGTACGGATTTCAATTGGATTGACGATCCCCAGAGTTTTTTTATTTGTCGCGGGCTGGGTCGGGCAACCCGAATTGTAAAAGTGGGTGAGTGCGGGTACCCGAATTGTCTAATTGAATACGATGGACAACCCACGGGTGGCCGAAAAAGGCAGTTTGCGACTCCTGGTGCACAACGAGTTTTGTCCTATCCCTAGAGTGCTAGGACAAAAATTTACCGGTAAGCTTAACGAAAGTTACTCATCGGCAACGGGAACCGTTAATCCCACTACCGAATTTTGAGGAAAGCTGTACCCGTGTTGAACTTGCCGAAAGGGGTACAGCTTTCACCCAAACCTGAATTTTAACTGAGCTACCACCATTGGTTTTAATTGGTCATAAGTATTAGCTCTTGACGATTGTCGTTCATTGACAAAACCAGCGGACAGGACCAGTCATGCCAAGGAAGTCAAGCCGACGCAAGCGTGATACCAGTTTAACGGTGAAAGCAAAACTGGACATCGTCAAACTGGCAGATAGGAGCACCGTTAGAGGCACAGCATCTAAATACGGCGTGAAACCGTCACAGATTCGCAGGTGGCGCAAAAACAGAGAGCGCCTCGAGCAGACGGCGAATAGAAACCCAAAAGCGAAGACAGTGTCCAAAGGGCGCCCGTTAATTCATGCTTCTTTGAAACAGAGGTGGCCGCCTGGATTAGAGGACGTAGAGAGCAAAACATTGCCGTCTCAACCAGGCACGTTATTAACAAAGCCCTCCCAATGAACTCGTCGTTTAAAGATGGCATTCGGAAAACACTTCGGCATTGGGTGTACCCATTCTTGCGGCGGAACCGCCTTAGCATTCGTCGTCGCACTCACATCGGTCAGAAGCTCAGTGGACACCTACAATCCGTTCGTAGATAATTCGTCGACATGGTTAACGGGCGCTTCCAGTCAGGGGGGACCCTCGAGGGAACGCCACCTTCGATGATCGTGAATATGGACGAGACCTCGGTCCACTACGAGCAGACAGCCACCACAACGATCGCGCCGACTAACAGTCGAACTGTAGCTATTCGTGGAAGTGGGTCTAACAGTTAAAGACTTACGGCATGTGTTACGTGTGCCCAAGACGGAACTAAATTACCTCTCTTTGTTGTTTTTAAAGCTAAGCCCCACGGGCTGATTGAGAATAAGTTAGACAAGATCCTACCTCAAGGAGTCTACGGATGCTGTCAGGAGGGCGGTTGGATGGTTTGTTACTATATATAATCATGCTTTTGAATTATATTTATAACATTTTTGTTTTTGTAGGCTGTCGTATTTGGCCTGAAAAAGTGTGGGTACCCTACGTTTCTGCTCACCCGATGTCAATGCTGCTACTGGACGAGTTCAAGTGTCACAAGCAGCCCGTATTTGCCAGTCAACTCAGTGCTTTAGGAACCGACGTTACTATTATTCCAGGGAGCTACACATGTGTACTTCAACCTTGGGACGTTGGGCTAAACAAACCGATTACGGACTCTACTAGAGCGCAATACAACGACTGGGCGGCGAAAAAAAAAGTCAACGTTGCACCTGATGCTAACGAGCCAGTCCCGACGAGAGAAGATATTGTACTGTGGCTGTTGAAGGCATGGCAAGGCATCACGGAACAGAGTGCCAGAGATACATTCGCAAGTATTGGATTAGGTGTTTCCCAAGAGCCTGATCCTGGCGTCCTTAATGAGAGTGATGGCGAGGACGAAATTGAGGAGGTTAGTGAGAAGGACCCGACACCGAGGAAGTCAGTGACATACTGTATAGCATTAGTCTCTAAACTGCTCCTCAATATAATTGAGCATTAGGCACCGAACGAGGCCCCCCGTAGCGATCTGAGTATCGCCGCTTTTTACCGTTGTCAGAGTCGCGCCAATCCTCCACTATAGTGGCAAATTTGTTCTTGTACTGGTCTTGATGTCGAAGAAGTCTTCTAGATAAGAACCCAATGTGGCATTGCTGAGAGACGTCTCGAATGACGAAGACTTTCATGCAATAGCCCAGCTCGCCAATACTCTGGTCCTCCACTTCTAGACGAAAGACCACTAAGTCCTCCACTCGAATCTGCACGCCTCATGTGCGGCACAACTACGCCCCCCCCTCCTCGATATCGCATCCAGCGATGTCGACGCCCCGTGGAATCATGGCAGCACGCATCACAAACTGTTCTGAGCGCGATTTCAACAAACGTTCATCATTGGTAGATATTGTGGCGGGGGGGGGGGGAAAG
>JAIKVB010000860.1:0-18436 GCA_024679045.1 Phytophthora brassicae
CTTTAGCGTAGAGGAAGGCTTAGCGACTCTTAGAGTCTTAAGCAGGTTAGCAACCTTAAGTTCAATACGAGAACTTATTGCGAGCGTAAGACAGCTGCTTACAAACTCCAAGAGTAATTAGGGCTTTAATTAATAAAGCAACTGAACTCTTTAACTCAAAATATTAACTGTTTTCTATTATTTTTATGTCGGCAAAGCCGGTTTCTGTATATCTATAAAGTCCACTATCTACCATAGTGAAACCTAATCAAATGAATATCGATTGGCTGTGTGAGCCGTATTAACTATCAGGGGTCGAAGTATCGACTTAAGGAGGGATGTGATATTACATCAACCATACCCTTTAGTAACCTCGTTACGTTATGTTTGCCACGTGTAACCCCGTTACATCAGCACTATCGGTCGTAACTCTTCCTTTACAAATCATTTATCTATCCAGGATAAAAATAACAACAACCCTATTTTTCTTTTCGAACGCAATGCGTTTTTCATGCTGTTTAGTCTGAGGTTGCATTTGTTGCTCGAATTGATAACGACGGAGCTCCATCTCGTCGCGCTGGGTATTTTCTGACGATCAACTTCGAGCTGAAAAACGTGTTTGCGCTTACTACCTCGTATTTTTTGATGACGTTGACTGGTTATTCGGTTATACAATGGTGTCGTCACTATGTGAAGAAGCTCCGCTGTATTCTTGCTCCCTGCCTCGAAGCGCACGTCGCATCATAGCATAGCTGATGATGCCGAAAGCACACCTCGACGCACTTACTGCGTCTGATTTGCTTGATTAATTCTATATTTGCTATCATCCTTGAATGCATCTTCCAGAAGCACATACTACCTCACGAGACAAACTAAGGTCTCATAATGACTTTCTCGTTAGCAGCATCAACAGACGCTTCGATGTCGCTTCTAAGTGCAGATCGGAGATTTTCTGTGCGCCAACTCTTCTCGAGCAAGCGCACACGATTACGAACTTGGTTCTCGATGAAGGCTTTTTTTAATGCGGCTGAAACACGTTCAGCATCGCTACAATAAGACTTCTGAGCCGTCACTTCCCGCATGAACTCTTTGTCATTCTACTCGATAAAACGGAACACCATTGCTTGGTTTAAGTTAGATGCCTGCTAGTTGCAGGTATTAAAGGGTTTGACTGACCTAAACTGCTCCACGTTTTGGGTTACCAGGAGACAGAAGACGAAGACCCCGTGTAGTCGTTAAGTTTAGAGAGTTAAACAAAGATAGAATGATAGACTGATAATCTAGCAACTGCTAAGAGTTCTGGCCTTTTACGTGACGATGTCCCAATCATCAAAACCGATTTACGGGCGAACGACTACGGAGTAGCCCAACAAGAAAAACGAAACATCGGTTCCGAGATTTACGAGTCTCAGAAAATCATTCAGCAACGTTACAAACAGTTTGCGGGGTTATGCGGTCCAGTTAATTGTCAACAATAGCAGCTTCACAAACGAAAAGCACGTTTGTAAAATGACTCGATGGACAACAGTTTTCCGACCCGTACATTCATTTGAGAACGCTGAGTGTTTTTATATACGTATCCGAAGCGACTGGAAAATGGCCTCCATCCAAGTCTAAAGTTAGTCATAACTATTCGCGAACGCTGGCTTTAGCGCCAAGCCATTTGCTAACTTATCTCTTAATCGTCTGACCAAGGCTCTACGAAACACTACTCAGCAAATCAAATGAGTGAACACGTTGGTGGAGATGAAGATATTGCCTGCGCATAATGGATCAACTGTTGCAATGACATGGGGTCGCTTCGGTTTTGATGAGCGAAGGTATGACGCTAGGACCTTCGTTCATTTGACGCATCATGACTGGGATTGACGAGCAAAAGGTGATCGCCTGCTCAGTTTACAAGAATTGGAAGTCAATTTTCGTGTAATGGACAAAGAGAACCGTGAATCAGTTCGAAGTTCTGACATTTCAGCGACGGCACATTCTTTTTTAATGTTTAATTTTGACTAGTATTGGTATTCGTGTGGCGCAGATGTCACGGCGTATGATGGGGTTTGACGAAGCCCAGATGAACGGATACGGGGTGTATCTCGTGGCGACATCAAAAGAATATCAGAAGAAGGTAAAGCCATGGGCGTGGCAAACTATGACAGCTACAAGTTTTATTTTGTCCGTAGTTCAATTCGCCCTAGGCGAGTACCCACATACCACTTATCAAAGCGAGAGGACACTCATTATCTTCTATCGCGGACAGTGACAGTGCGAATGATTTCAATCTGTTTTCGATGAAGCTCACTAACACCAATTCCAAAGCAAGGGATTACCTCGACGGTGTCAAGCGAATCCTTTTGGTGAAATATGCTTATCTAGCCCACAACAACTTGTCTACATATAGTGAGTCAACTTCAAACTTGTCCGAGCACGAACAACTTGATCGGTAACGAAGGCCGAAGTGCCAAGCTACTCGATTCATTTGGGTTGTACTTCCTGTAGCCATTCGAAGCGGGTTTCTGCTATGCGTCAACGAGGACGCGGACTGGGAGCGAAGTTTGGCGAAGTTGATTTGGTACCCTTCCTCCGTGATCTTCTTGAAAACCACGCTTGTGCCAATAAGTACTACGCGATCACCTCATATCTAGGAGGGTCGTACATGGTGCTGCTCCTACGTTCGACAGAAATAGATGTGTACATTCACCCGTGCTGACACGTCGACCTCCTTGCTCGTCATCGTGGAAACAAGACGGGGAGGGGAAATAAGGGGGGGATAAGGAAGATCAGTGTGCGGTAGACCCTTTGCTCATGCATCTCTAAATTCGGGAGGCATGTTGGTGGAATACAGCTGTCGGTCATTCACTCTGGTTGAGTATGGAAACTACTATCGAATGTTCTGAAGGGTTTAATAGGAGACGAACAGATTGGCCTAATGGACAGGGTTCTAAAATACCCACTTTTTTGGAGTCAGCTGGGTGGGTATTAGACATGGCGTGGGTGGGTGGGTAAAATGGACTGGGTTTTTAAAACATGAGATTTTGCAGCTCGTCGAATGTAAATGGGGCCAGCTAGAGGGATTATTACCACATGTTTGTTGCGGTCCACAACGATTTATGGCGGTTCAGAGCGATTTAAAGCGGTTCGGGCTGACCGTGCCTCAACTGTAAATTATTGGCGGCTTAGGCACCGTTGCCGATCATATGTAGAGCTCTTGGATCGTATCATTGTCATATTTCCTAAAATTTGTATTACGGTTGGCTCAGCTGTAGCGGTCGAGGCTCGACCAAGCTTGCCAAAGAAAGCGGCCATCTGGAGCTCACTTTTGCAACTGCATTAAGCTACGCATCAAGTTTTATCAAGTCTTTTAGCAATGAACTGCCCACCTCTGCTGAACCAGCCGACTAGCCCATTACCAAGTCGTGGATCGTCTCCAAATTTCGAGAGTGTTATGCAAACCGATGTTGCTCCGGCGACTCTTCGTGTGCCAGCTGGAGAAGAGATTTTGACAGTGGACTCCCCCTCGAAATCTAAGCGTGGTCGTCGCATAGATCCCGCGTGGGATGAAGTAATCGTACTGGATGGGATTGTCCCTTGTAAGAAGTGCGCGCGATCATTCACAACCTTGGTGAAACCCACGTTGAGCGGGCTCGTCATCACATGGAGAAAAAGTGCATCAAGCGGATGTAGACTATGGCCATTACAGCGTGCTTTCCTGCTGCCCTAAGCCCCGCCAAACTGACAGCGTTTCAGAAGCAGATTGCGCTATGGTTCTATTCGACCGGAATGGCCTTCAACAAGGCGGTGCATCGCTCGTTTCTGCAAGCGCTTCAGATGTTGCATCCAGGAGCGGCTGTCCCATCGGCTCACCAGTTGTCGACGACCCTATTGGACGCCTGCTACCGAGACGTCAAGGTGGCGACCCTGAATACTGACGGCTGGACTGACATCAACGGCAACAGCGTGCTCAATTACGTTCTGGAGTGTGGTGATGAATCATATTTTTTGGAGTCCGTCTACCCTGGGACCATTTCGCATGATGCTACATTCCTAGCCGAAGACGTGAGACGAGTTCTCAAGAAGCTCACGTTTACGACAGTGGTTGCTGTTGTGACGGACAACACGGCTGCTAACAAGTTCATGTGGGCTACATTGCAGCCTGTATACCATGATGTGTTCTTCCACGGATGTATTGCGCACGTCATTCACCTAATTGTGAAAGACATGGTTGGCAAGTTGAAGTGGTTAGGCAACCTACAAGACGACTGTCAAAAGATGGTCAAGTTTTTCAAGAAGCACCAATTGCATTGGGTTGAGCTCCGGCGGCTCCAAAAACGGGAGGGGAAGAATGCGTTGGCACTGCCTGCTGACACGAGATGGGGGACCATTGAGAAGTGCTTCGTTTCTGTCCTGGAATCTGAGGACATTCTATTGTCGCTTGTGAGCAGACGGATGTTTCTGAAGGCAAAATGCAAGAAGCAGAAAGCTAAGAGACGCATGGTTTACAACGTGATCACTTCAAGTGACTTCGTCTCTAACCTAAAGAGAGCAATTACTTTGCTGGATGTGCTTTCCTCTACGCAGAAAGCGGTTGATTGTGGGGCCAGACCCATCTCTGAAGTCTGCAGGCTGTTTATCGAAGTCCCAAAGAAGTACAAGGACATGAAGATGCCTTCAGCAGATATGAGCATCATCAAGTCAGTGTTTTCGGAGCGATTTGACTATGTGTACGGGGACGCTTATGGTGTATCGTACCTGTTTGATCCGCGCTACGGTGGCGAGGGTATGGATGAGATTACAAGAGACAATGTCGTTGAGTATATTGTTCGCTGGCATGGGGCTGATATGGAAGATGCCGTGGTAGTCGAGCTGATGCATTATCAAGCTCTGCTACTGAAGAACGCTAGAAAGCTCAGGCTTGTCCGGGAAAAGCGGGTTACCGTGCAAGACTTCTGGTCAGGACTGCGCAAGTTTCCGCTACTACAAAATGTAGCGTGTCGTGTGTTCGCCACGTCATGTTCCAGTGCCGCAGCTGAGCGCAACTTCTCCACGTACAAGCTCATTCACTATGCCGTTCACAACAGATTCCAGGAAGGAAGAGTAGAGAAGCTCGTGTTCATCTTTTTCAATTTAAATAATACAAGCCCTGAAGAGATCGAAGAGTTTAACGACTACGAGATCTGG
This sequence comes from Phytophthora brassicae, assembly GCA_024679045.1. Taxonomy (NCBI): domain Eukaryota; phylum Oomycota; class Peronosporomycetes; order Peronosporales; family Peronosporaceae; genus Phytophthora; species Phytophthora brassicae. Next base: position 5,152 of record JAIKVB010000860.1, read on the forward strand.
CGGATGCTAGCTGCGACGAAGAGCCTAACAACAAGGATATCATTTACGAATACTATTAGCATTTAGATCTCGCACGTTTAATAACATGTTTGCAGTTGTTTCCCTCCTATTGATTATTTGCTGAAATTAGCTAAAACAAGGACTTTGAGGCCTAGCCAAAACAAGGACCTTGACAGCTAGCCAAAACAAGAACCACGACGCCTAGCCAAAACAAGGACCACAGTATCTGTCACATTGACGCGATGCTAACCTTGATTATTTTTCTCAGCTCACCGTATGTATGGTGTTGAAGCCCAAACTATTAAGGTGTGACCTGGAAGGCTTGGAGAGAAGAAGACTTGTGGGGAAGATAGTAAAAGAAGTTGTGATTAAGAGTTTAAGTTTGTCGGCAAGTAGGGAGATGTTGACAGCCAATCGACCCGTACATGGATACATTGGTGTGTAGTACACATGACTCCTTATTTGCATGCTAGTCACAAACATAGGTTGAGGCGTACTACACATCTGGCAGTTGGGTTAAACGGACCATACGGTTCTATCTTCGACAGCCTCTCTGATCCATGGTACGTGAAACTACAAATGCGACTCTGCATTACCCAGTTCTTCTTATGTTGTTCCGGAGAATTTTATTTTGATTTTGTGTATAATCGCATGACATTTTGTCTAATCGCATGATTAATTTTGTTGTTTTATTTTGTTTTTGTGTAATAGCGAATAGTCCCATCATGGGATTTAGGCGAGATTAGTGTAACGGATTGGGTCCCATATGAGATGTGTAATTGTACTCTTGACCTCTTTGTGCGTCGAAACCTTTATCATTTTCAGATATTCCAAGTTGCCAAGGTAAGTTTTACTACATCTTTCAACTTATGCCGCAGTGGGTCTTGATTTTAAGCTATTCGTGTGTGAGGGCTCATTTTATCTCAATACGGCCCTAGTGATTCGGAAAGGATTCGTGGGCTATCGTTATCGCACGGATTTGAGTACAAATCTTACTCGTGGAAAAGACTTTATTATAAACATTTGCTAACATATTGATTTGTGTATATGTAGATGCCTTCTCGTACACAAACGCAGTCTTCCGGAGAAGTTCTCCTTCTGTGGGCTCTACTCAGTAAACAATGCACTCCAAACGAGAGATTATCTCACACCAGCCCACATGAGATGCATTTTGAGACGACTGAAAAAAGGTCGTTGACCATGGTGATGAGAAGTTCGGAGCGTACATGACTCAGGCTCTTCACCTCGCTTTACAGAAACGAGGCAAGCAGCTGCGGTACTTGAACCGTAAGTTGCCGGGTTTCAAGTGCCGTGACAAGCGTGCAGATCTGATAAGCAACTGCACTCATGATTCGATGCTGGTTATTGGTCGTCGCCCAGGGCAACTAAAGGGCACTTGACATTGCATTGCTCGTGCCAAGGTTGGTAACCGATTTATGTTCATCGATCCCAATGAGTACTATGTTTTTCCTAACACAAAAAATCAACTCAGCGATATTTCCATGAGATTGATGGGGTATATGCTATTGAGGATATTGTTTCTCTCCGCTTCAAGGCTCCCAAGCTCTAGTAGAACATAGTTATAGCGAAGTTTTATTCTTAGTTCTGTTTTTAATATAAATATACCGGTACTTAAACTTAATTACTTTTGTGTTTCCTGGTATTTTGGGTATGTGTCAAACCCCTTTTATTTTTTTGTATAATATTGATGTGGGTTTACATACACAATGGGGATACTGAAAAGGAACAAAACTTGGTTGACAATATAAGCTTTATGTTTTATTTGGTTAAAGACTTGTTTTTGTCTAGTTAATTGTTCTTGTGCACAAGGCTTCACGGAGTCGCTCAAAATTGAGCTTTGTTAGTGACTTTGTGAGTATATCTGCTACCATTTCATTTGTGTTGCAGTATGTTATGTTGGAATTCAACACATAACATACTGCAACACAAATGAAATGGTAGCAGATATACTCACAAAGTCCGTTCCACCTTTCCTTGTATGAAATGGAAACGAACGTCGATGCGTTTCGATCGACCGTGAAGTTCGGCATTGTATGAAAGCTTGATACAGCTCTGGTTATCTTCATATAGTGTAATAGCGTTTGGACTGTGGTGCTTTAGTTCCGTAAGTAGAATTCTAAGGAAAATGACTTCCTGCATGCAGTGGCAAAGGGCGATGTACTCAGCTTCGGTGGTGGACAACACAACGGTGTGGTGTTTTCTGGATTGCCATGATATTGGACTTCCACACATGTAGGTCACAAAGCCCCCCACTGACCGTCATGTATCTTGACAGTTAGCATAGTCAGCGTCCGAAAAAGCGGTAATATAGTTTTGTGCTTTATACAGCTCCAAGTTTTTTAGTCCCCCCAAGGTGATGCCAAGGTCGCGTGTACCATCGATGTACTTAAGGCCTCTCTTAACTGCATTCCAGTGGGATTTCCCTGGATTGACGAGGAACTGACTCACTTCTCGAAGGAAATTAGCTAGGTCAGGTCTGGTTTCCATCATGAGGTACATGAAGCTACCGACTGCCCCTCTGTACGGGATCACTGTCATCTCATCTCTTTCTGCTTGTGTTGTAGGGCACATGTCGAGTGAGAGTATGATGCTCGGATCGGTTGATGTGCCGACGGGGTATGAGCTGAGGTGAGAGAATCGATCTAACACTTTGGTAGCGTACTTGTCTTGGTGAATAAAAATGGACCTGTTCTTCCGGTTCCGTATTATAGACCATCCTAAGAGATACTGTGCTTCATCAAGGTCAGACATGTTAAAACGTTTGTTAAGTGCGTCTTTGATGGTGTTAACGAGGGCAATCGTAGGTGCAATAATGAGAAGATCATCAACGTAGACCAGAATATAGCACGTCTGTCCCTTTATCTCGCCGACGAAGACGCATTGTCTTTGACAAGTTTGTAAAATTTCATCGTCATCAAAAAGGTACACAGAGTAAAGGACCAGATTCTGGGTGCTTGCTTAAGGCCATATAGGCTCTTTAGTAATTTACTTACCAAGTGTTTTTTTCCTCTTGTAGTAAAACCTTCGGGTTGTGTCATGTAGATCTCTTCGTCCAAGAATCCATTTAGGAAAGCTGTCTTTACGTCCATTTGATGGATCTCAAGATCGAGAAGGGCAGCTATGGTAAGCAGAAGGCGAAGAACTTCCATGCGAATGACGGGTGAGAAAATCTCGTCGTAGTCAATGCCGTATCTTTGCAGAAAACCTTTAATTACTAATCGAGCTTTGTACCGATCGATCGAGCCATCTCGTTTGTATTTGAAGACAAATACCCAGCGGCACTGCAGTGCTCGGAGGCCTCGTGGAAGTTTAGTAAGGGTCCAAGTTTTGTTTTCCATCAGGGACTTATACTCAGACCGTGCAGCACCTTTCCAGTGGTGCGCTTCGGGTAGTCTTTGAGATTCTCTGTTCGTTGTTGGCTCTGAAATGTGTCGGATAGCTAGCAGTGTGTGTATTTGCGTTCATTGTGTCTTGCGTTCTTCCACGTCAAGTGGGTCATCTAGTATTGATGCGATATATTTGCATTCTGTGGAGGGCTTCGCCTTTTGTTGCGGCCGCTAGATTCATCAGCTGTAAGGACAGTTGCATTTCGTTTTAGCATGTCAACTAGTGACGGAAGACGCTGTGGCTGCAGAACATTAGATGTCGCTTTAGAATTGGGGGCGAGTTGATTGACATGGTTGTCAGATTGCAGAAATTCCAGTGTCGGAATTTCACCTTCTCGGAATTTGACGTCCCTGCTGTATATTATACGGTTTTCTGTTGTGTCAAGCAGCCTGTACCCTTTTTATTGGCAGGTATGCCTAGGTACATGCACTTCCGTGCCTGTTTTCGAGCTTGTTGCGATATAGTTCTGGTATGTGTGCGTATGCAGTGCATCCAAATGTTTTGATGTAGCGGATGGTTTGCGGTTAAACCATTTTTCATGCGGAGTGATATTGTTTGTAACAGAGCTTGGAGTAATGTTAAGAAGATCAGCAACATGTTTCACATATTCTCCCCAGAGAACTTGAGGTAGGTTGCCGTCAATGAGGAAGGCTCTCGTCCGCTCAAGCAGAGTGCGCATTCGCCTCTCTGCTACACCATTTTATTGGGGTGTGTAGCGTTGGTAAATTGAGCACGTGTGTTGTACTTTTCGAAGATGACTCTGCCTAGTTTTTCGTATTCGCGAGCATTGTCGCTTTGCAGATTCCGGATTTCTTCATCGTACATATTTTCAGTGTATACAAGCTAATTCACATCGGCACGAAACATGTTTCGTGCTTTCTTTCAAAAGTCTTCGTAACATTCGTACAGATCAGACTTTCGCTTAATAATGTAAATACACATATATCGGGAGAAATCATCTATAAAAGTCAGGAAATAGTTACAACCCGAGAGGGTAGCTACTGGTAATGGTCCAGCCATATCAGTATGACTTTTTTAAGGGGGAATTTGGCCCGTTCCACTGTACGTTTATTGAAAGGGTTACGATGGGATTTCGCGTAAGTGCATGATGAGCAGAAGTAGTCTTTGCTAGGATCGAATCTTGACAGTTCTATATCTTTGACTTTGTCAGATTTAGCGAGATCCTGCATAATGCGAAAGTTAGGGTGACCCAATCGTCTATTCCACAGCATGTTATTGTTAGACGTACTTGCGTTGGCCACGTGGGCTTCTTGTTCAGTGTCCGTTGGATGAGCGTGGAACTGGTAGAGGCGAGTACCTTCTCCAGTTTTGGCCTCGAAGTTGGTGCGGTTAGCGAAGAACAAAACACACTTGTTGGCGTTGGGGAAGTTGATTTTTTTTGTAGTCATTCTCAACCGCCTGTCGAACGGAGATCAAATTGTACCTCAGATCCGGTGCGTACAGCACGTCACTCAAAGTGATGATTCGTTCATTGCCTTTGGCGTCCTTGACCATCATGTTGACGTCTCCGGTGCCTAAGATGGGAATTTGGTGGTTGCCACCAACCGTAATGGACTTACCAATGGTGCGCTTCATCTTCTGGAACCAGATTGGGCTAGAGGTGACGTGGCGAGTACAGCCAGAATCGATTGTCCACATTGGGTCGAGAGGCATATCCTTAGCTGTGAGACTTATCTCATTCGCCGAAGGTGCTAGGTCAAGCGTGGTGATAGCAATGATACCGTAGTCACTGTTGTCAGAGGTGTTGCCGAGGTGGTTGCGCCGCCCATGAAACTTCTTCAAATTGTTTCGTCCATGGCGGTCTTGACGTCCACGTTCTTGGCGACGGTCATTAAACTTCTGGTTGTTGTCACCTGGGTTGTTGAAATTGTTGCGAGTGGGTTTTCCACGGTTGTTCTTAAAGTCACTTTTGAAAGGATGCGGACGTTCGGTACTCTGTACGGGTTTCAGCTTGAAATTGGCTGGTAGCACCGTTCCATCTTTGATTTGACCGTTTTGAAGGTGTCGTTGAAGGATGTAGCAGTCCACAATGTCATGGTTATCGCGGTCACAGTACGTGCATTTCCGAGTCGACACAAGAGCTTCATCAGTGTTGGTGCTTGTTTGCTCCGAATCCAGGGTCTTGACTTGCAAGGCTGTTTCAGCTCTGGTTGCACGGGATTCAGGGGTTCCTTGCTTGAGTATATAGCGATTGCGCGCCATCTCAGTACGGACTTTGGTTTCGACGTGTAGCTTGAGCTCCTCGTATGGGATATACTTGCGACTCCCTTTCCAGGCTTTCATCTCCGTCTGCCAGTGGTCTGGCAGCGTATGGTACAAGTAATGGTATTTTGCTCATCAGTCATGACGCTGTTCGTTGTGATTGACGCATTCTTCATAGCATCTTCCACTTCAAACATGTGACGATTGAGATCGCTGCCTTCATCGTACCTCAGTGTCATGAGATGGTTCAGGATGTAGTACGGATCGCCATGGATAGCAGCGTCCTCGTACTTGCTGCAGAGCGTCTTGCAGATCTCAAATGCCGTGGCCTTGTCCTTGACCATGAGTACATGATGATCATCGATCGTTTTGATCAGGAAAACCTTAGCTTTCGCTTCCCTATGTGGCGTAGTTGTCTAGAGGTCAGCTTGGGGCTTTTTGCCTTCAGCTTTTCGACTCTCTTCCGCTCTTCATGCTTCGGGGCACTGAGGGATTGAAACACAGGGATATTCTCCTGGGTCATGTCGACGTCTCCGTCCGCGTGTGAGACGGCAGAGTTGGATCCTGACGATTCGCTCGAGGAGGAATTCACAGCGGTGTCGGCACTTAGCGCTCCGATCTCATCGAGGGTCGACGTGACGGCTGGGTTCTCGTTGAAATAGGTCGGGTCGAGGTCGTCGTCGTCGCTGAAGTCAGATTCCGATTCTCCTGTAAATCCGTGTCGGTCACGAAGCCGAGGAGGTTCTAGCCTTCGAGTGCAGCGGTGACGCGTGTCTTCCAGATCATAAAATTCCGGCCATTGAGGCGCGGAAAGTCACGGTCGTCGTCGGGCGAGGCTTGAGTTGGGCTCATATCCTATTAAGGTGTGACCTGGAAGGCTTGGATAGAAGAAGACTTTTGGGGAGGATAGTAAAATAAGTTGTGATTAAGAGTTTAAGTTTGTCGGCAAGTAGGGAGATGTTGACAGCCAATCGACCCGTACATGGATACATTGGTGTGTAGTACACATGACTCCTTATTTGCATGCTAGTCACAAACATAGGTTTGAGGTGTACTACACATCTGGCAGTTGGGTTAAACGGACTATACGGTTCTATCTTTGACACACCATTATTTTACACCTCGTCTGATTGTTATTGAAGTCGGAACCATAATCCCCGATATGATTACGCCGATTTTTTTTTAATTGTATTTGAAAAAAGTTCGAATAATATTTATTTTAAGAGGGTTATTCTTCAAAATCGATTGAGCTGTCGTTGTCGTCTTCCTCCGAGTCATGAGCTTCCATATCGGAAAGGAGGCGCGCGAGTGCTTGTTCTTCAACTTCAGTTTGTTCTTGAAGTGCTGCGTATGCACCTGGAAAGACCGGAAAGCGACATGCTGGACATGTCGCTAATAGTTCACGAACGTTTATATGTTGGTTAATACATGGCTCACAAACGCTTGATTACAGCGACCGCAACGCACTGGCAAGACATTTGCATCGCGACAAATTGGACACTCGTGCCTATTGAGAGATTGCGCATTTGTATTTTCTGGTAGGACAGTTTCTGAATGGGCTTTGTGAGCGGGTGAAAGTCTTCGTTGCCGTCGTCGAGCATTGCGGCGGTCGCGTCTCTTCTGCTGAACCTGTAGACGAAAACGCACCGTGTAGCATATCGTGGCACGGTTCGGCTAACGCTTAACCGGCTCAAAAAAATTGGTAGCCGGTTAACCGAAAAATTATCGGTTAACTACCACACAAACACCCATACAAATACCTTGTGAATCAGATTTTCTCATTTTTCCAACGATTTGACGCGTACCCCGTGTTGACATAGTGCTGCTTAGACTTGAGTTCGGTAAAACGTTAACCAGCTAAACAAAAATGGAAGCATGTTAGCCGGAATTTATCGGTCAGCTGCTAGAGTTAGGCGGAACGTGAAGCTCGTGTAGACCCCGCAAATACCCTATTCCACGACCTGAGAAGCATGCTCTCCTTCAAGTGCTCATCTGATATGCCTGAGTGATGCGGACGAGCAAACTGCGCTGTCAGATAATGTCGGGGACCTCCTTGTCCCTCTGGAGCGCAGCGTGGCAATTGAGCACGGGGACTATCTGCTGTGGTGAACACTGAATGAGCGACACAAGATAACCCCTCAAAATCGATATCGCTTTAATTCTACCGGTTAACCAGTGGTTAACCGGCTACAATTTTCAGAAACCGGTTAGCCGATTAGCCGGTTAACCGAAAATTTGAACCAGTTAACCGAGCCGATTCCCAGGTCTAGCATATCGCCCGTATGTCATGGCGACGGACGGACGCTGCGTGAGCAAACACGCGCCCGCAACTCAAACAGCTCAGACCACTGTTCATGTGCTGCCTGCTTTTGCTGTGGAAAATGCGAAATGAGCAAAATGACGACTTCCCTCTATTATACCCAAAAACCCTAATTTCGGAATAGGTGGGTGGGTCGTTAATTAATTCCAAACCCCATTTATTCTAAAACCCCATTTGAGAACCCTGCTAATGGAGTCGGTCGCGGTGTGTTCTCTATATTGAATTAGATTTAGGGGTTGCGTATAATGACGGATTTTTGTGGCTTGACTTACAACCATCCTCCAAATTAAGCAATGCAACGCAAAATCTGGCATCTCAGTTTCATTGGCTATAATAAATATAGCCAATATAAATTTTATGTGTGTTGTGTGCAGAAAATGATCAATATTAAGCATGTTTGCAACGAAAAGCTATGTATTTAAACGTTAATGTCTGGAAACTGAGGAAAAGTTTTTTCAAAGCTACGAATTATAGTATTTGCTGAAATTGCATCTCAAGCAGCAATGTTGCATGAACTGCGCGGATACGTTTTGCCTTGATATTATCTCATGTAATACCAGTCCAGTTAGTTCGATTTTTGCTTTTAACGGTCCCATCACCCGATATCAAGTGGCTGACAAGCAGCTGTACTGTTCACGGGTAATGGGACCACTGCCGCATTAACAATTTCAGCCACGACCCGCGGCCCTTCGTCCGAACCATGACACTCAAAATTGTCGAGCAGGAGGACAGCGGGTCCGTCAACTTCATACTTAAGGAGGTAACCTCCATCCTACCGCATCCACCCAGGCGCCCTCTTGCACCGTGTAGAAATGACCCACTGGATACTCGTCTAGCTCATTAGCTTCGATACGGCCACCAGGCTGGCCACGCACAACAGCAAAGTCGATATGTTTTTCCTAAAACAAGAAGTAAAATATGATAGCATAAAACTAGTCACAAATTCAACATCAGATAAAAGATAACTCATTTGACACATCATCAGCTCTAATTGTAAGCACTGCAGTAAGACAACCAGTGTTCTTCGCCATGTTTACTATCCTTGCAGAATCTTTGCGGCCCCTTCCGGCCCACATGCGACTCGCGGCATGTCAAAGTTGATGGCTGTTTCATCCACATTGTACATACCCTCCGGACCATACGCTCCGTACGTCCTCCAGTACTCCAGAGCGAACTCATCCGCGTTTTCTCCAGGTCCTCCGTGCTTTTCTTCGCTGTTTGAGATTTCTGTGACGAAAAGGCATGACTAAATGAAAATCAAGGTACTTGTCAGATTTAGGAGTCAATAATCGTAAATTTAGAGAAAATGCAGAAATATACCGATTTGCAAGTCTCTAACACATGCGTGCCGCCCTTCTTTCCATGCATGTACGTCTCTAACCACTCGGGTTCAGTAGACCACATGAAATACATGATGCACGTGTTTTGAGTGCCTGCAATTCACAGGTACAGATTAATCCCGATGTAAGTACCCCACTGAATTCTTATACCCTTTCAAATTCGATGTTGAACCGTTTTTGAGAATATTTCGTATTAGTGACAGTCGACAAAGATATCTTTCATCACTTGTATCTCCGTCAATATTGCGATTCACGTTAAAAGGAGGTGATTTTTCAGGTGTTTACACCTGTGGCAACAAATAGCGCTGTATCTGGGCTTCACAATGGTACTTCATTTGTGTAATAATACTGGGTTTCGAGATCAGACGAGATGAAAAATGAAAGCTACAAAAATGTCGAAAATTTAACGTGCAATCGCTCGTAAAACTCACATATAATTCAGAAATCAAAATACGTTGTATTGATGGAGATACGCATGCTTTAGTATCTACGGAATCTAGTTACGGACTGCCACCATCCGCACTTACTTGTAAGCCTTTCATACGAAGCACGAGAAGATCCTCGTAGGCGTACTCAGCGACATAATTTACATGTCTCCAGCAGTTCTCAATCGTCGTCGGTGTGATTTCATTCCATGCCTCCTTCATCCACTCCATTCCCTGCCGCAAGTCATCATCTGGGCGCTGTCCCAGCTCGTCCGCTACAATCGCGTTTCGCATTACTTTTTTCTTGTAATGGGTCTTCGTTGAAGCGATGATACCAGCGTCCATTGGCTGCAGCCGTGACGTAGTATTGGGAGGTAGAAAGTGGACGGCCACGTTGCTGAGAGACTCATCTTCGACGTGGCAAGTTGCGTTATCCATCAAAAGAAGGATTTTCGTCCCTGAGCTTTCATTTCTTCGTTAGTACCACCAAGCCACTTCTTGAATAACTTGGCTGTCATCCAGGCCTTGGTGTTGTTGTCGTAGGTGAATCCTTTCTGCTGAGGTGTCTTGCCACCAAAACATCTTGGTTTCTTGGCTGTTCCGATAAAGAAGGGCTCCAGTTTTGTACTGCCATCTGCGTTGCTACAGAAGAGCACCGTAATGCGCTGCTTCTTTTTCTTAGTCCCTGCACGGCGGCGAGTGGCGAGTGTCCTAGTCGGCCCTGCTTTCCAGTTGAATGCAGTCTCGTCACAATTAAATATGTTGTGTATCTCGTACTTATCTGTCAGATTGAGTAGCTCTGGCACTGCTCTCTCTGCGGCTTCGTTGTCAGCACTCCCATCTTCACCATGCAGTACGAATTCACGAATGCCGTGGCGCTTTTTAAATCTATCAAGCCAGCACGACAACGTTAACTCCCGCTCTCGCCCTAATGACCCTAGAATCGTCTTTGCCTTCTCAACAATGAGTCCACCTGATAAACATACTTTGTTGTTTTCGCGTGACTGAACCCAGCCCCATAACGCGTCATCAAGTTCAGGAACACGTGGGGGTCTGCGCTGCATACGAGTTGGTGGGAGATCTTCGGCCAGCGATAGCAGAGAATCGCGCAGAACTCGTGTAATGGTCGGCTTTGATGGCACTTTGGGTAACTTAAACTGCTCGTACGCCCACACCCGAAGCTCTTGACGCGTCAACATAGGGTTCTCAGCCGCCTTTGCTTGGATGGCGGCCTTCTGGCGGAGAGTCATGTGATGTCTTGTCATTGCGATCTTTATTATAGTGACGAACCTTTATAGTTTGATATCTGCCTGAATTCGAGATTGCAATGTACTGTAAAAACTGATGCGTGTACCCAGGGTACTTACATCGGGATTAATCTGTAAATTGCAATGTACTGTAAAAACTGATGCGTGTACCCAGGGTACTTACATCGGGATTAATCTGTAGTTAAATATCAAGTTTGAAAACCATACAATAACATTTCCGTAAATCCTTACCTTTTCTTCTCTTCTCGTGTTTTTCATAAAGGTCACGACCGCAGGGATATCAGGAAACATCTCCCTGCGGCCCTGGCCCTTCAGCAACCTGGAGGTGATGCGGCCAGTAAAGGTTAGAAGCTTGTCACCTTGCTTCCACCACCCGTGAGCGGTGCCGCGAGCATGAGAAAGCTCACGGGCCGCCTCCTCGACGCAGACCGCTTCCATTCGGCGGACCGCCACGCACTTGTCGCGTACGGTAAAACTGCGCTGCTTCTTCCGCGTCGGCGCGGGCTCCATAGTGCGACATCTCGAATGGTTGGAGCAATTATTCATGAAGAAATGAGCTGATTACGCCCGTTGTTTAAACCAGGGCTAACCCAAAAATAAAATCCCATTTGGCTACAATAAATAAAAAGTAAAACGCTGAATAGATAAAAGTCAGGACATGTTTGTATGGAGTTTGCGTGGACATGTTTATGAGATGCCGCATTTTGCGTTTGCGGTGTTAATCCGTCCTTGAGCAGCCGCTATCCCCCCTGAAGTGTTATCATATTGATATTATTGTCGCCGCTATGCCGCGCATCAGTATGTGAAGTCTGGAACTTGCTTGCGATAGAAACTGATGTGGTAGAGCCGGATCGTAAATTCTTAGTACCACATTTTGCAAAATACTACATAACTAAATCAATTTGTAATCCTCAAGTGTTATAAATCATTTTGCAAATGGAGCAGCAAACCAAGGGCAAGGATAATGAGGATGCTGAGGTGATCTTACACAGATCGCTTATTCGCCGACGCAGTCGCCACAGGCTGAGTCTTCGCCAGACCATGCTTTAGTTAAGAAGTAGCAAACCAAGGGCGAGGAAAATGAGGATGCTGAGGGTGATCTTACACAGATCGCTTATTCGCCGACGCAGTCGCCACAGGCTGAGTCTTCGCCAGAACATGCTTTAGTTAAGAAGTAGCAAACCAAGGGCGAGGAGAATGTACTACCTCCGAACAAAAAAGATTGGGACAAATAGTTTTTGTAGGTGGTAGAATTGATTGGGACATTGGACATCGTAGTTATTAGTTACTACAGGTTTTCGTTTCTATGAAGGGATCACCACCAATAAAGTCGCAAGCTCGGTCGAAGACATCTTTGGGACACCTTAGCACTTCGGGCAGCTCACCCAAGCGACGAAGTCTTTGTTTCCCCATGTGTGGCAGCGTGTACTCGTTACCACCCTCGGCCCGAAGGATACATATCATTACGTTTTGGAGAGTGAGAAATATATCATCCAGCTTGGTGTAGTGCAAGTTCTCGTAGGCGTGAATGACTGTAGATATCAACGCATCGATGCCGTAGATAGGTTGTCGATCTGGATCGCTTGGATTGAAGCGAAAAATCCCAAGTCAAGGACATTCAAATCAGGCGAGTTCGCAGGCTGGAAGATCAGGTATATATTCCACCCATCCGCTGTCCCCGCCGCAACGATATCTGGGTCATCAGGAGCTACGTGCGGCTTGGCATTATCTTGCTGAATAAGAATTGGTAGTTTGCGGTCGCGCGCTGGCCATTTAGACTTAATGAAGGGGGTGACTTCCTTTAGCAAGAACTGCTTGATCACCTCGCGATCCACAGAGTCGATGTTTTTGGTGAGAATGGATCCCTGGGGTCGGTTGATGCTTGTACGCTGTGCAACGTACTCCTCTGTTAGAGGCCAGATGCCAAGTTTGCCATCAAACATGGTCTTGCGGTTGTAGTCGTACCTACAGACATTGAAACGTTAAATTACGTAAAGTACATAAGTATACAATTATAGAGGTTACCTTGGTCGTGCGACCGCTGCAAGAAACATGGTCTTCGGAATGAAGCGCTTGCTTCGACGGTGTCGCTGGGGTGCGTCCTCGTCCGGAAGAAGAATATATGTTCGACCGTCAACGTCTTCGTTAAACCACTTCTCATCGATATGTACGATGTCGTACATCCCCTCAAACTGACATGTGCTATCGTCAATGAAGGAGAGCGAATGACGCACGCGCTGCAGCTTCTGCTTGTCGGTCAGCAGGGGCTTGATGCGCCCTGACCGACGTATGAGATGTCCC
>JAIKVB010000861.1:0-18434 GCA_024679045.1 Phytophthora brassicae
CCCCCCCGCGCCGCTTATCCTGTCAGTCAAGTTGTTGATGGTAAAGCGATACATCTTCTCGATCGAAACAAACAAGCCGCATTCAGCGAATTTCTTCGCCGCTCTCACATGAGGCTCCCCGAATTCGTACGTCTGGTCTGCGGCGAAACCTCGTCAGACCCTCGACCCAACAAAGCTTTGGAAATTCCCGACCACTAACCCGGCTGGTCGACGTACAACATAGCTCTCGATGGGAGGCTATTGTACGTAATGGAGTTATCCCTACTTGGTCATTGAGACTCTACGAGTCACTAAGCCTTCCTCTACGCTAAAGTCTACGGCAGCCCCGCTGCACGGCTGGCCGACGTACATGTACAACATAGCTCTCGATGGGAGGCTATTGTACGTAATGGAATTATCCCTACTTGGTCGACCAAGTTTCCGACTCAACAGCGACCCCCAGTTAACCATGGATCGCTCCAGGAAGCATTGAACTGCGTCGTGAAGAATCTCCGTCAAGGCCAGGTGGGATTCACCGGTTTACAGACCCAGTCATCAAGCAGCATTCAATCCCAGCCCCGCTCCTGCGTATTCTCGCGACAGGCCTGAATTTATCGCAGGCGCACGGCCAATCACTCTGGAGTGGAATTCTACTTTCTTACTTCAGCGCTCTGAGTATCTTTTCATTGGCTCGAAGCGTCACAACTACATCCTGAAGATCGGTCACATTCGATTCTTCGACGGCCGGGGTGTTCGTTTAATACCAAAACATGCTGCTACTGTGGGCATAAAACTGCAAGGCGCAAAGAACAACCAGTACGGCCGTGAAGAATGCCGATTTCATTCGCGTTCTGGGGATCCGATGCTATGCCCGGTGCTGGCTGCACAATGGGTCGTTAGGGGCGCACGTACGTTTGGTACCAGGGTTGCTATGCCCGCTTTTTCAACGAGTCTCACTACAGGAATCACAGCACACGATGTGTCGACTGTCATTAAAGTTGCTGCAGTAAGAACCAAGCAGGACCCAAGTCGATTCTCTACAAGTGTCGACTGTCATTAAAGTTGCTGCAGTAAGAACCAAGCAGGACCCAAGTCGATTCTCTACACACTCGATTCGCATAGAAGGCGCCACTGTACTTCTAAATGCCGGAGCAGATCGATTGGTGATCAAGCTGCTTGGTAGATGGCTCTCAAACGCATTTGAAGCCTACCCAGTTCTCACTGCTCAAGGTTCAGCCCACTTGTCCCGACTGATGAGCTAACATTGCGACAATAACGATATGTCGACCACTCCCGACCGTGTCATGGCGGATACATCAAATATGGGGTGCCACCACGCCACGCCCGGTTGTGGTAATACATAACTAATTTACCCCCCCCACGCAGCAATTGTTGGAAAGTTCTGCTATCTCTTGATAATCATTTAGTCGAGAAATTCTTCATCAAGACGGGACAATAAGGCGTGGTCAGGACATGACTCTATGCTTGAGTTTCTGAGAGATTTTGTGGGCGACATGAAGGACAACAGTGTCCGCGTCTCGCTTCTTGAATGAATAAAATCTATGAATGGCGCACAGCTACTAAAATATTCGGAGAAGAGGTCTTTTCTCGTGTGCCCTGGTCGCAGATCCCCTGTACGCAAAACACCCTAACCGCGTGCACACGGGTAAAACCCTCACAAATGTGCAGTCGTTAACATGTTGTCTTTAACTACATGTAAAAAAGAGGTCAATATGCGACATCTCAGCGATGTAGTCATATACAACGTTGAGTGTTGGGAGGTTAACGGGATCATCTGAACTTCCCTCTTCAGATTCTGAAGAGCATGATCCTAGAATCTCTTATCTGATTGGCAGATAATAATACATATGGAAGCTCCTGTCCTAATATGTAATCCGAAACTGGATTTTGAAATCCAGTTTCGGATCACGGATCACAGCTGTAATCCAGAGGATGAAGATCGCTACACTAGCCTTGGTAGTCTCTGTGCTGGCGGTTGTTCATCGGCCAGCACATAGACTACCGAGAATGCTTGAGGCGGTGTATGCATCGAGGAAGCCGATACCATCGTACGAGGAACCCCTTGAGAAGTCGGACAAGGAGTGGACGCATTAGACGATTTCTTCTTCAACGTACTAGACGATTTCTTCTTAGGCCGCTTGGTGATCCGCTCGGAGACGAACCTGACGTTTTCTTCGTAACGTGATCGAGGGACGCCCGAGCTTCTTTGCAGGAGGAAGTCCAGACGGAGACGATGGTCGCGCCGGCGAGCCCGGTTGGCGAAGACGCTTGCGTCTGAAAGACGGGACCAAAGGAGTGTCGTCCGAGTCTTCATCCTCCCCAGATCCGAACGAGAAGTGAGCAGACGAGCTCGCCACGGTTGCCGGACCATGAGAAGTAGCAGAACCCTCGTTCGAGGATTATGAAGAAGAACTATGAGAAATCAGTATAGTCATCGGCTGGGGAGGCTTCAACCCCAGCAAAGGTCAGTCTAATTCACTCGCAGTAATGCCTAGACACAATGGCATTTTATTAGCAACATGAACGAAGTGAACACGGGCATAAAGAGCTCGGGCATAACTGCAGCAGCGAGGAGAAATCAGTATAGTCATCGGCTGGGGAGGCTTCAACCCCAGCAAAGGCCAGTCTAATTCACTCGCAGTAATGCCTAGACACAATGGCATCTTATTAGCAACATGAACGAAGTGAACACGGGCATAAAGAGCTCGGGCATAACTGCAGCAGCGAGAACGAGGGTGTCGACATCTAATTCCTGGAGTGCCGAGTGTTGGCGAAGGATGGCGTTCGCACGTGGAAGGCTGACATTTTCGTCCTGAAGAGCTTGCATCTGAGCTGGCACTGGGTCTGAACCTCGGCGAGGTGAATACGAAGGCGCTTGTACTGCTCAATGTACGCCACGAGGCCAGCCTTGAAACGTCCGCGATCCTGCTTTACCAACCGGAGAGAAGCGGCCAGTTGAGTCCCGGACGCCTGTAGACGAGCACCCATCGCAGCCATCGAATCCGAGTGAGTGGATATCGCGGCATTAGCCGACGTCAGGTTGACGGTGGAGAGCTCGGTTATCCTGCCGAGCATGCTGGAGGACATCATCCGCCTTGATGTACTTGCTCGAGGCGTCAGTGCAGAAGAATTCCGCCCGCTCGCGCCGATGAGTTTCCTCAAAGATCTTGGCGGCGAGGTCCGTACAATCCTCGGTGAGGCGTCAAACTTAAGACCTTATCTCCTGCGGCTCCCCTAACGGGACTTGAGGAGGAGCAACGGCGACAGTCAACACGTCGTCAAGGCTCGTAGCACCCTCCAAGCGGCGATCCATGACCGAGTCGACGCGAAGAGATGGCTGGCGAGCGAGGACAACAACTGTTCCGATGTGTCGGCAGAGCTGGGAACAACTTCACTAGTGGACGGCATGGCCACTGACGAGGACAACGAAGGTTCAGCCGGAAGAGGAGTGTCTTAGCCCTCAGGCGACGATGGAAGATCCACGGTAGACGCTGACGACGATACACCCGAGCTATTAGAGGACGTGGAGGGTCGGAGAGAGAAAGTTGAGCAACCTGGAACGACGAAAAGCAAGGAGCACCGCGGAACGCAGCGTGAGGAAGCGTACACAACAAGATATCGATCGAAACGAACCGGAAACGTACCTCCATTTCACTGTGGAGAGCCGACATTGCGAGAGATGTTGCGTGGGCCAGGAGATCGTGTCGACGATACATGGAGAGGAGCAGTGCTTCGTCGCGACGCTCAACACTTCCAGGGCACGCGTCGAGCCGTGGGCAGTTGTGGTGTGGAGATTTGGAAAATGACCGAGTTGCTCGGTAGCTCGGCAATGACAGTTATAATTTGCTGTGAAAAGGTAGTCCACCGTCCCGATTGGCTACTCTCATTTCCCGTGGAACAGTGCTCTAGTGACCGAGTCTCCAACGGGCGTACTAAAAACCTCTGCTGAAGATAAGGTTTGTACCCATGCTGCAGATTGAACTACAAAGCGTACTTAAGTGGAGAAATGTCGTCTGCTCGGCAGCGTCTATCCAGTTAGTGGGATCATCATGTGAGGATCGTTATAGACTTGATTATTCTATATTGGTATAGGACTAGCGATAGGACTATCTAACGAGGCTCACAGAGCCACTCAGTAATAAATCAGCAGTCTTCCCCCAACTAAGGGTCAAGTCCGACTTCGGTACGTAATCTATAAGTTTGCTTATTTGTAGTGCCCGGATACACTCGGCTTCGTGGGATGCCTGTTAGTGAACTCATCGTGCATTGACCGATAGTTTATTACTGGTCAATCCAAGAGTTAGGATTGGCCAAGAGAGTGGGACCGACGTTGGAAGTGTTGGTCAGTGTACTTGCGTGTGGACTACGAGTCCCAGCGTATATTTTACTACCCACCGAGGTGAAAACCTCAGTACTCCTGTTCAGGGTCAGTATCCTCCATCTGAGGGACTACAGATGTTAGCGCGAAAGCGTGATATTACATCCTAGCCTTAGTTCTTGGCTAGGCGTGTACCTTAAGGGGTGATTTATAATAACCTCGGTATACAGAGGGTTAAAACCAACCCGGCGTAAGGAATCGTTCCTGGTCTTCAGGTTTAGATCCAACTCTCGTTGACCTTTCTAGGGATACGTTTGTTGTTGGTGGGACTCATACCATTTGGTAGTGAAAATTTCTGTGTATTCCTATACCACAGACGCCTTGCGTCGTGGGAGCCTACGGTCGACCACCTTGTGATGTGCGGGAAACCTCTTCCGCGACATCGTCGTTCAGCGAGCTGTCTCAGCTCGAACGCTCTGCGTTGTGGGATCCTCCGCTCGACTACCTTGTGGAGTCATTTCCAACACTTGCTCTGCCGAACCGGCGAAAAGTCTCTCACTGCGTGGCACACGATGCTCATGTACGAACCCGTTGCGGGTAGAGCACATGATCCGCCAAAGCTCTACCCGCTAAGGGTTTGTGGCTAGCACCAACTTTGCGGTTACCCCAATTTCTACAAGGCTCGTTCTTTGTAAGCCACGGCATGCCAGGGATCAGGTCGTACCGATCATCCGTGTCTAGGACAATAAACGGTTCGACCGAATTGCTTTATCAAATTGATGGCTAAAGGAAGAAGAACCTTACTTGTCGATACAATCGACCCCGTCGCTAGGCGAACAGACACATTACTATTACTCTTAGAGGCTTCTCAATCTTTAGCATAAAGTTAACTGTTCCTAGCCACACTGGCTTTCGTTGCAAAATTGTACGACACACCTGAATCAATCAAGATGGTCATTAGTTCTTCGAATCCCTTAACGCTGGCAGTGTCAACCATGAGATTGGATCGCGTGGCGGCCACCGAAAGATACATGATAGTATCAGGGACTTGTTCCATAGGACTTGGAGGTGGCGAAGCCATCGTAGTTCGAGGTGAACGAGGTCTCCCAGCAGGGAGTCCCGCACCTACTGGGAGCCGTCGTTTTCCTGTCCAGCATCCTCAATGAGATTGAGCGTAGGCGACTACGGTTAGAGTTCCACGGATTGGTAGGACAGTTCCGACGAAAGTGACCAGTTTGGTTACAACCAAAGCAGCGGCACACTGGCGCGAGGTTTCTTTTGAGAGAAACGTGTCGATTCGGCCGAAGGTATCTCCATAGGAGTCGAACTTTCGGTCGTCTCAGAGGGCCCGAATATCCATGAGCCGAACGCACGCAGTGATCTTCCAGAAGTGTCATGTGCACAGCTTCATTGAAGGGCTTGGGCTGTCTACGGAACAGCTCAGTACGCACCGAACTGGTACGGACACCGTTCATGAACACTGTGACCTTCAGGTCCTCAGAGAGGGGAGCGCCGGCCATAGTTGCTTCTAGACTCTGTATTTCTATTACACAATCTAGCAGATTACGTTTCCCTTGCTTGCAGCGCAAGAATAGAGAACGGTGGCGATATGCCACATTGGCTAGCAAGAACCGCGCACGGAATTCTTCATTACACAATCTAGCAGATTACGTTTCCCTTGCTTGCAACGCAAGAATAGAGAACGGTGGCGATATGCCACATTGGCTAGCAAGAACCGCGCACGGAATTCTTGCTCCATGAACGACCACGATGAGAAGTATCCGGGGGTGGAAGTCTCACGAGCCATCACCCAGGCTCGCCCACGACCTCCAAGGTTGGAGAGAGCAAAAGCGACTTGGAATCGCGCGTCGAAGATATGTCCAGCGCTCAGCACTATTTCTATCTCGCGGATCCAAAACACAAGGCTGTCAGCCTATTTACCGTCGAACTTCGGCACCGTCATCCTGGCTGCCTTCGTCGAAGGTGGACGTGGAGTGTTATACTCCGCGTTTTGTACAGCAGCTTGGGCGACGCCTTGTACCTCAGCTCGCACAATCGCGCGAGCTGCTTCTTGAGCCGAAGCGTTGACATGCGCGAAGAGAGAAGACTCATATTTGTCAAAGCGTTCCACGCGGGAACGCTGCTCGTCCGCAGTGGGGAATCCAGCGAAAGCCTGGTCTCCTACGAGACTGATCATCTTCTCCAGGGTAGCCCAATGGCACCGGAGAGATGAGGGTAGTCTTGCCGATGAGGCATACGACTCGGTTCTCCTTCCATACTGATGGAGAACTTAATTGTATTAATTTACGTCGGTCGCGGGATTGACTACAAGTGCTACCAGGTGTGACAGGGGTCACACGCACCTTTTTTATATCGGTGAGGTATATTATGTTACTTAACCCTGAGCCGGGCCTGAACTCTAATATCCATACCAAATAGGCTTCAACATCCTATCTGGTGCTACCGCAGTCAACTCATCCCCTTCCTGTTGTGTCCCGCGGCCTTCAGGATCTGCTTATCATCCAGCCAACCCTATTTCCTTGTGTTGTGCTTGTTCGTCTCCCACTATGAGACATCTCCTTGTAATGCGGCCATGATGATTGCCATCAACTCATGCGTTGTCGTCCGGCCCATCATTGTGCTCCGCATGTTATCCATTGCGAAATTCGCTAAACCGTCCGTCATCTTGTTATTCTGACGATAATGGTGAGTCCAGCTTTGTAGCGCGCTGATGTCCGCCAACCTCCTTGTTACGCGGTACTAATACTGTAACTTCCTGGACTTTGGTGGTCGTCTCTCTCTCATCATGCGAATGATGAGCTCGCTGTCGCCCACAATGTGGATGTCCTTCCATCGTTGTTCCGCTGCTCTGTGTAAAAGCCTCTGCAGTCCCGCGAATTCCGCTACGTTGTTGGTGGTGGCCCTGTGACCCAACGCCGTCGCCGCCGCCCACCGGGATCCACTTTTTATCTGTTGTTTCGTATTCCAACACCACGCTGCCGCCTCCGCCGGGTCCGGGGTTGCCACGCGAACCCCCGTCAAAGAAACCGACCCTTAATGTGGACGTGTCAGGAGGTACGGGTCTGGTGACCGTCTCCAACGACCACCGTTGCCGCAACATATTGACCACTAAATTGATCCACGGTAGTCGCCTTCAATGGAAACAACCCGATCTTGTACCGCAGCAGACTGTCCTTGAGGCTGAGCTTGAGACCCGCAGTTGCTTCCCTCAGTGTTGTTTCCGGCGTCCCGTCTGGATGAACCTTGTCCACGTTATAGCGCCATAACGCTGTAATGACAATGACACTACCTAAGGCCCAAATATCGTTGACCACCAGGTAAATTTTATCCCAGTGTGCAAAAGTGTGATTCTTGCTCCATTCCGCAACCCATGCCGGTAATCTCGCCAATTTTCCAGCCAGCAGTTCCTGCATGGCCATAGCTCTCCGTTCCACCTCACCCCCAGACTCCGTCACTCCAAAGCCGCACAAGTCGAGCATGACTGTCCAGTGCGCTGCGGCCACCGGGAATTCCCACACAAGGTGAGCATTGCCGCCTAATTTCCTCCTTCTGCAGTCGTCCCTAGTGCATGCATATTTGTGCGCGTCTCCTGTCCATACTCACAGCCGATGAAGTTTGAGCCTGAGCAGGTTCTGGGCCTGGTTTGCTGTTGTCCCCTCGATGTGGTGGACCCGCTTCCATGGTATCAGCTCCAAGGCGGCCGCTTTTGGTCCGCTGCTCTCTTTCCAGTCCTGGAGTATTGCTGTTCTCACCTTCTTCGCCTTCTCGCCCTCCTTGGTCGAATCAGAGCCTTGTATTTCTTTCGTGTTTGACGCCATCTCCGCTTGCCCGCCCACACCGGTCTCATTCTTGTCAGCCAGCTGTGCGGTGTCACCCAAACCTCGTTAGTCGCCAACTGAATTCTATTCGCCACCATTTTTTGCAGTAGCGTCGTTCTCCGATTCCATTCCAGTTCCATTGTGTCCGCCGCCCACGTGTACTTCACGGTGCTTCTTTCGACATCCACTTCGAAAATGTGGTGTTTGTCTTCAGCTGTGTGGTGTACTCGCAAAGTCTCCTGTTCCTGCCACCTTGTCACCAGCTCCGGGAAATTGACCAGTACTTCGAGACAGAAGTCCCTTAACAGATGTGCCATCGAACTTCTCAGTGGCATCGTCCGCTGCACCGGCGGGTCACACGCATCTTAGCGTAGCGTAGCTTAAACCTTGACAGACGCCCTGCGTCTCTGTCCGTAAATAGCCGAAGAAAGTCCTTGCTTTCTTATAGCTAAATAGGAAGCCCTCCTAATTAACTTGCTTACTTGTAGGTTAGGATAAATCTAAGTATATTATTTTAGTTAATGAAGTTGTAGTACCGTAATCTGTTTTAGATAACGCACCCTTTTATAATCACCAATCCCTAATGCGTGGAGCTGAGGTCTTGTCCTTGTCATAGGTACGAACCGTACTTAAGAGGATAGATGGGTAACCCAATAATTACAGGCGCTAGCCATAAGGTGGGGTTTGAACCCATCTGGGTCCAACACCTTAATATATGTACACATACATCAGAATGATATCCTGTCCCCGTTACACTTAGGGTCGTTCTTAGCCAAGGACGAAAAAGTGGACGCCTCCTTGGTGGATGACATATGTTCTGCTTGATTTGGCTAAGAGCCAACCCAAATTATGGTGGATGGCTTGGTGGACTAGGTGATGCTAGGACGGTTGACAAATCTATGAATGTTTTTTAGAGTTTTTGTAACTCGTTTTCAGCGTCACATCCCAAATTATGGTGGATGGCTTGGTGGACTAGGTGATGCCAGGACGGTTGACAAATCTATGAATGTTTTTTAGAGTTTTTGTAACTCGTTTTCAGCGTCACATCAAAATTGTTCCAGTGTGATTATCCCGTGATGAGTTCTAGTAGTGACGCCCACACCGTTCTTCAAAGCCTTCGCGACAGAAAAAGCTAGAGTTGCACTTGTGTTGATGTTAATTGGATTTCGCTGCACACGGAGGAAACGCTTCTCTCGTCGTCGTGTCGATCCGTACCTGGAGATCGAGATGCTGCTTAAGGAGAATATGTTTGAGAGGACATTTCGTATGTCTGCTACAAGTTTTCCCATCTTTTAAGCCTTTTATATCCGAACCTCAATGTCAACGAGCGGCAATCGACGAATTCAAGCGGAGAAAAGCCAATTCCGCCGTGCATAATGCTGATGACGACGCTTCGATACCTAGCAGGCGGCCGTTACCTGGATATTCGTCGAAATGTCGGCATAAGCAGATTGTCTTACTATCGCCTTGTTGATCTCACTCTTAAAGAAATTATATTGCTTGGAGAATTAAAGATTCGTTTTCCTGAGTCGGCTAGTGAAAAAGAGGCGGTGATGAGCGATTTTAAGACAATTAGTTCTGGTGGCGTTATGGCTGGATGTGTAGGCTGTATCGATGGCTGGCTGTGCTGCATTAAGTCCCCTTCTGCTGCAGACGCTGGTGATGTTGGATCGGGGAGATACTACAGCGGCCACTACTGTCGCCCTGGAATAAACGTTCAAGCTGTATGTGATGCACATTGTCGCTTTACAGCAGTCGATGCAAGCTACCCTGGTAGTACTAATGATGCCAGGGCGTTTCGGTACTCTGGGGTGGCACAGCGATTATCGTCTTTTTCTACCGGGATGTACCTCATTGGTGACAACGCGTATCCAGTTAGCGAGCACTTAGTCACTCCATTTTCGCGCAATCAAGTTCTCGATGAATACTATGATTCCTTTAATTTTCACGCAAGTCAACTTTGAATTCGTATTGAAATGTCATTCGGTTTACTGACGACTAAGTGGAGAATATTTCGGCGGCCAATAGAGAGAAATTTAGCTAACGCCTGTACAACGATAAATGCTGCTATGGTGCTTCACAACTATGTGATCAAAAGACGAAGGGTTGAGGATGCTGACTAATCAGTGCACGATGATACAATCCGACCTCTCCGCATACCTGAACTTGGATCTAAAATCAATAATGTAGCCAACCTTATGGGCTACTTGCCAAGCGATATCACAACACTTGAGGGACAGAGCGTTATGCGCGATTTCATTGTCGAAGCGCTTCGTGAAGGAATGGCCATGAGACCCCAGTTCAATTTACAACGCAATCGAGCTTAGACTTTGCGTTAAAGGGTCAAAGTTTGCCAGAATCAGACTCAGATCGAGCTTCTACACATACTTACTGTTCATTTTTGCATTAAAACTTTCTTTTTCGCTCTGACGTGAGCAATATCGTCAGATACTTCTTGTAAGTCGTCAGCTGTGTAGATTCCGGCAGATGCACACAGCATCCTTTCTCGGAGAGATAGCAACGAACTCAGCGTATTCACCAGTTGTGCCAGGCGGCAATCTTACTCCAAAGCCTCAGTTGAAAGGCGCTCCTCTTTTAGAAATTTTAGGACGTCAGCACCCTCTACGTTGAAAGCCTCAGTTGAAAGGCGCTCCTCTTTTAGAAATTTTAGGACGTCAGCACCCTCTACGTTGCTTTTACCACCCCTCGATTTTTTATGTTTTGAGTGGCTTTTTCCTTCTTGGTAACCGTCTTCGTCCGAGTCAGTCGCACCGAACGTGTCTACACGAGCTCGCTTAGGAATCTTGCCCTCCAATGCATTGATCAAACCTGGCTTGATCTTCATACATTCGTGCATGTACAACAAAGCGATCCTTCCGGAACAGTACGAAAAAAATCGTTGTCATGCATGCCAGAAACTTTGGAGTTTGAAAACGCGGTGTTATATCTGGACGGTATATCCTTCCACATATCCCGAATCTTAGCTGCCTCGTGCGGAATCACCATACTTGGATCGCACTTACGGAATACATAAAGGTCGGAGACGAGCTTGTTATACTCTTCACGAGCACTCATGAACTCAGTGTGCACATCTGTCAAAATTGACGAATGTCCTTGTGTTTGATTAGTATCCAGCTCTGCTCGTGTTGGCCTCGCGTCAAGCTCACGCCATCGATTGGCGAAGCGTTCGGAGAACATAACGTTCAAAAGTCGTATAAGACAGTGACGACTACGTCCTTTAGCGACCCCACCAGAATGTTTTTGGCTGGTCCAGCTTCGACACCAAGAAGCTGCATCTCAGCAAATACGCGCTTTTGTTTCATTAGCAGTGCCATATAACCCATCTTGTTGTCATTGCAGTCGGGGCCTCTCTTAACAATACGCAGCTGCCGTAGATAACACTCGGTCCGGAGCTGCTTTGCACCAAAATTCATCAAGTATGCCTCTGTGTTTTCGATATCCACACCATCGTCGAAAAGAAGATCGCCAATTGTTTTTCCTTTCATTACTGTCGCGTAAGCTCTAGTAGGGGATCCGATTTGTACTTCCGAGTTATTTGCGAGGGTGAAGGCCACTGTTGCTCATCGCGTAAGAAGATGGACTGTTAATTTGTTGTGGGAAGGCACAAAAGCTGAGCAACAGTTCGATCTGCCAGAAGAATACTTGAGTGAGCTTGTGTAAACTCTTCGAAAAGCAAATTGCGTTCCCATCCCGTATTCATCTTTACCAAGGACGTTTGACACTGAAAAGGTAGGTCTCCATCCCATCCACCCTCCGTCCACGTCCACCACCCCTAATTTCCATCGGCGGACGGGGTCTGATTCTGTTTAGTGGCCACAGCTGCCGTCCGCTAGCATACGCACACCTGCTATTCGATTAGGCCACTTGCGCACAATCCGCTATTTTTTCCGGCTAAGAACGACCCTTAGTGCGGACGAAATGGCGGTGGCTCGGAAGCGCACGCATGAGGGGATCCATAAGAACGACCCTTAGTGCGGACGAAATGGCGGTGGCTCGGAAGCGCACGCATGAGGGGATCCCGTGTGCACAGAGTCCATCACGACTCGTGCCGTCTCCCCACACTCCTTCGACGCAGCAGACAGGATCCCCGAAAGGGTCGCAGCTGGCGTCTTCAGGAGCTGCTGTCAAGAGACGACGACGAAGTCCAGAGGCTGCAGAACCGGCTCGCAGAGCTGAAGAAGGAAAGTGAAAGAGCTCTCAGGATGATTGTACTGATCCTAATCTTATAATCATGTGGTTTACATACTAATAAATATGGTAATTCAGGTTGAAAACCTGAATTATCATATGGACAGTTTGTGCGTGCAGTGTGCACAGAGTCCATCACGACTCGTGCCGTCTCCCCACACTCCTTCGACGCAGCAGACAGGATCCCCGAAAGGGTCGCAGCTGGCGTCTTCAGGAGCTGCTGCCAAGAGACGACGACGAAGTCCAGAGGCTGCAGAACCGGCTCGCAGAGCTGAAGAAGGAAAGTGAAAGAGCTCTCAGGATGATTGTACTGATCCTAATCTTATAATCATGTGGTTTACATACTAATAAATATGGTAATTCAGGTTGAAAACCTGAATTATCATATGGACAGTTTGTGCGTGCTTGAGACTCTGCGCAGGAGTCTCAAGCACGCACAAACTGTCCCAAGTGAAATGTACGCTGTTTGGGTACTAAGGGTGAAGTACTATTTGGCTCTCAAAACAATATTGTTTGCTTTGTGTGTAGGACTCCACCATCCAACAAGCAACTGATCAAGATTGAACGGAAGAATCACTTGGCACGTATTTGCTCCGAGAGGCAACAAGAAAGACTTCGACGAAGAGACCAAAAGTGGCGACACATCGCTAGGATAGTTCAAACTCTCGTCTTTGTCAGCTCCAATAGTAGAAATCTCGGCCTTTAACTCACGTACATCCTTGATATCCTCAGCTGCACCCCCAGCGTCCTCTTTGACGCAATTACTCGTCATTTTCTCTCGTAAACCACACCATTTTCTATTTGGTTCGTCCATAGTGGAGAGGAGCTGCGTTTAGCAATGAACACGAATACTTTCTGCTCAGCTTCACTCTCGCAAGTCTTCCAGGTCTGATCTGCAACTCCCCATTCGTTTGCATTGTTGGAGCCTTGATTAACCACATCAAACAGCAACTTCCTCGTGGAAATCTCCAAACTCAACCGGCGTCTCTAAAAGAACTGCCAACAGGAGTCGGTTGACGGTGTTGACGTCTGTAGAAATAGACAAATAGGAGCGCAAATGAGCTTGATCGAGCTGTTCCGGGAAGTTCGTTTGACCCTTGCAAGTCACTACCATCGACACCAAATGAACTGCCTCTTGATTAGCAGAAACCGACATTTTCGCTTGCTGAGCTCGCGCAAAAAGGAGCTCGAGATCCGACGGCGTGGATCTCTCGTTGACGCGCAAAATCATTCCATTCACACAGGACACAAACATACAGTTGCTTGACCGTGCATGATCAAGTAGAATCATTTCATACACGCGAATAAACGAGCGCAAAGACCCACACAAGGGGGCATAACGCTCTTGCCAATCCATATACAGCGACACACCAACCAAGTACGGACATTTGCGCAACTTCTCAAGCGCTTGCTGCATCAACTCACCTTTTGCATCCTCTGATGCGACTTCATAACTGTCGACTTCTTAGATGAAACCCAGGCTACCGGCGTACTTAACCGCAGAGTTTTATTCTCTTGAACGCCCCTCATCTGCTAAATTGATGATCTCTTCAACACTGGGAAGTCCGAGGTCTTCAACACCATTTCTGCTGCTTCTCGTTTGATAGTGAAGAAAGCAACGAAGATGACGAAATTCCAGCTCGATGTTCTCGAATAACCGGTAGAACTTCTTCTTGCAGACATAGGTCATTGACCTGAAGCGAAGGACTCACGCTTTCCTTATTACCCCCACGAGACTGCAAGAGGTTCACAATCCAAGAGCATGCGCTTGTCTCGAAGACCGCGAGGTCTTCCAGGCCTAGTTGGTAGGGAAATCCGATGACGAACGAAGCCGGATCATGAAGGAGCACCGCGCATACCTCGCAGGCGAACGAGACGTCGACGCAGATTTTGAGGGCATTTTACGCGTTCCACGGCCGGTTTCGCTGACCCCGTGGGGAAGAGTGCCGCGTACTTGGCAGCGCTCCGGAACAAGGGCTTGGAGTCTGAGGAAGAGGAGTACGACGTGGCAGATGATTCGGAGGAGGCCGAACCGGAGGGTGACATAATAGAAGAGGCACAAACGGGGAAAAAGAAGGCCCGACGTATTGGAAACGTGAACAAGTCGAATAAGCGGGTCGAGAAGAGCGGGCCGAGAAGGTGGCTGGGGAAGCAGCTGCTGTTGCTCGCGCGGCCTCCGCTGAAACGAAGAAGAAACAAGCGCTGATGAAAGAGAGGTTGCGTCTGGAGAGGGAAGAAAAGCGCGGTGCTGCGACTCGTGCTGCAACAGAAGCGCGTCTGCAGCTTTTGTTGAAACAAAAACGAGAAATTGCAGAGACGAAGAAGGCGATGAAGGCTGCTGCCCTGTTAGAGGCGAGGACCAAGACTCGTCGAGGAAAGAAGAGACGCAAGACGAGCGCAAATGCTGCTGTGGATATTGAGCATGCTAAGGATGACAGCGATTCCTCAAGGTATATTGTACACTGGATGTCTGACACGTTTGTGCTTTTATCTAACTATGCTCGTGTGATGCAACTAGAACGTCTGACAAGAATGCGTCGGCAGCTGGAGAATATTTTCCACCGCCGCGGCATACAGCACGGTATGCAATAACAACTTCATGAAGTATTATACAACATGTTTTATTGGAAGCAGGGTACAGGGAGCTTGATTTGGACTACATAGTCGATTCGGAAAACGTAGACGAGGAGACGGTGTCGCGTGCTCCAGTTGTCGAGCAGATTACGGATGGAGGGATGGACTCGGAGGTGGAGGGGGGCAGCTCCGACTCTGCGACCTGGTACCTGGAGGTGAACGAGATTGCAGAGGAAGAGGAAGATGTCGAAGATGATGTGGAGGAAACTGGAGAGGACAAGAACGACGACGGATCCAGCCAGGAGGACGATAATGTCGTTGGCGCTGCAATTATTGCGCGTCGAAAGAAGAACGAGATAAAGCGACTGGCAGCCAAGAGACTAAAGGAGGCAATCGCCAAGCTACCACGAGACTGGTCCCAAACTACAACGAACTGGGACAAACTGACTCGGGATGAGATGTTAGTGCTGGCTCAAGACTGGCTGGAATCATGGTGAGTTTGTGTGTCATATCCACGTATGGTATACAACATGGAAATTCAATAACTTGTTGTATATGACATCTTTAGACCCCAACACGTCCCGGAAGATATAGATTATCCAGAGCTATATAGACCTACCGACGAGGTGATGGAGAGGGCCGACTCGCCCTTGGACTTGTTTTTCTTTTTCATGCCCAGAAGCCTTTGGATAAAGATTGCTAAAGAAAGCAATAATGGACTTGTTTTTCTTTTTCATGCCCAGAAGCCTTTGGATAAAGATTGCTAAAGAAAGCAATAGATATTACGACCAGCACTCGAACGAACGCATTGACCGGTTGTACCAGACCCAAATGGACCAAGGAAGTCACACGAGAGGACATTTTGGAAAATGAAGCGAAGCAGCACAAACCTATCAAAGGTTTCGAGATTGTGAGGGTTATCGGATTGTTAACAGCCCGTATGTTGAGTCCTCAGACACGTCGACTGGCTGACCATTGGACAACTACTCAGATAGGAGCCGTCCCTGCTGGAACTTTTGGTCAATACATGTCCAAAGGTCGATTTGGCAGGATTATGCAAAATCTACACTTCTCCAATAATGCGGACGCTAGGTCATCGACAGACAGAGCCTGGAAAGTGCGACCTGTGGTGGAGACCATGCAGAAGACGTTTCTTGCAGGATATGACGTGCACCAGTTCTTGCTTTTGATGAGGCCGTCATTCCATCTCGAAGCCGCCACAATGTGACCAGGCAAACAAGCCCCACAAGTGGGGCTCGAAGCTGTTCATGACCTGCTGTGCAGACACGGCCTATTGCCTCCGGTACGTTTTGACACATGCAGCTTCTTTTTACTATCAGCGGGCTTCATTACGAAGCCCGCTTGTTTGTTTGGCAAAGTAGGACATGTTGTATCCATCTTGATGATTTTTGTGTTTTTTGTACTTAACTACATGTATAGGTTGGAAGTGTACCGTGGAACATACCAACACGAAAACGAACTGAACAGACATTCGCCTACAAAGTTTTCTGCAGATCCGAATTCTGGCCCTGCTGCCGCTGTAAGAAATTTGCACGAAGTTCTCCCCCCCCCGCAGATAAAGTATTCCATGTGGTCGTGACCGACCGTTTCTACACGTCCGTGCAGCTAGCTTTGCAGCTTTTGAGTCGGAACGTTTACATGGTGGGAACGATTCAAACGAAAAATCAAGGGTTTCCACAGGAGCTGAAGCCAGATAAGTCTTACCGTTCCCACGATGTTCCACGCGGATCCATGCAACTGGCAGTTGTAAAGTGCGGTCCACAGATGACGTCTATGCTGTGGTGGGATCGGAAGGCGGTTCACCTCTTATCTACGGGAGGTAGTAGAGTGCTGAAAAGTTGCGGTACATATAGTGTTGTTATCTTTTTACTTTTATTTATAAACTAAGTGTATTTTATTTATAATTTGTAGAGAGACGCTTGCGAGGATGGAAGAAGCTAGTCGTGGCCTTCCCGTCCATGATGCAGAATTACCAACGCTGGATGGACGGGGTAGACATACATGACCAGTTGAGACTACAGCGTTACTCGCTGCAACTTGCAGTAGTATTTCGCAAATACTACAAGACAAATTTTTATGGGCCTCGTCGACATGGCGCTTGTAAATGCCTATATTGTTTTTCGAGAGGTCCAGAAGCGGAGGGGTCAGCCACCTGCGGACCACGCCAAGTTCCTGCGCATTCTTCAAGCGCAAATGCTCGAGCTAACTGCAGCAGACTTCGCAGACCAGGTAAATTTGTCGTTCATTTTATTTAAATGCACAAGTCTGACATGTTGTATATGACTACATAGCTGTTGTCGCCAGGACCACCCACGCCGTCCGAAAGACTACGTGCTGTTCCAGCCCAGCATCAACTGACTGAGTTCCCTGATTGGCAGCATGTGAGCGGGGTTCGTAAGCGACCCCAGCATCAATGTAAGGTTTGCTCCATCCGTAAGCGCACGAAGGGAGAACGCAGCGCTACGCGATTCTTCTGACGGCCCATATCGGCACGATATTGAGTTAGTTTTGTGACTGATTGCGATTTGGGACGGTGTTTAATCCACCGGATATTTTGCACTTTTAATGGGCAGTGTATTGATGCAAACTTGTTAGTAACTGCGTTACTAATGTCTAGTAATAAAATACGAAGATAAGCCTTGTCAGACGTATTTCACTTATGTGCTGTTTTCTAGTTTTGGAAAAATGGTGTGGCGTGGGTCACGTCAATGATTTGAAAGGTCTTACGAGTTACTAAGTCAAACAACGTAAAACTTCACTGCTAAAAAATGTTAATTGCTTGCACTGATTCAGTTTAATAGTCATAAGTGAAATTGATTAATTAAAAGAAAATGGGGCTTGCTAGTACTTCCTAAATTTCCTAAACGACGTACCTTCTGCGTCCACCTTCTGCGTCCTGTACGGTGTGAGCTAAGTATCGTAGTCTGTAATATTGTTCTTGGGAGTAGCAATCATCCGACCACACGTGCTCTGTTATCATGCTCTCTAAGAAGAAGAGAGCCCACACACCGCAAGAGTGCCCGTCGTTCTGCTTGATGCAGTCGTAAATCCTGAACTCAACCTGATCTGGTAAAATCATTTGCGATATGACAGTTGCTCGTAGTTCTTTTTCCAGCAGTTTGTAATTCCCGTTGTTCTGTTGCGGGTCGAACATAGTACACGTAACAGGTTGCGTGGTTTTGTTCACATAAAACGCAATCCAATGGAATCCACCAGCGTTGACGACACCACAAATTCTCTGGACGTCATTAGAAAAAGCTCCATGTGCCTCCGCGCACTTAATTTTTGTCTTCTCGTCCTTAAACGGGAACCAGTCCGGACAAATTAGCGCCACTTGCTTCATCGCGTAGGTCTTAGTCAAATAGTATAATCCATTTGGGTCTGGTACAACCGGTCAATGCGTTCGTTCGAGTGCTGGTCGTAGTATCTATTGCTTTCTTTAGCAATCTTTATCCAAAGGCTTCTGGGCATGA
>JAIKVB010000862.1:0-12792 GCA_024679045.1 Phytophthora brassicae
CCTCAATGTGTGAACACACATCAACTTTGGTCTCAATCCAACAGTTGGAATTGAACCCCGTTACAGGACGGCAAACGACCACTGGAAATAGGTCACGGGTTCAACAAATCTTGGCGACGAACGGGTGACACGACTGATCGCACCAACACCAGCAATTTATACGGTGGCGTCAATTCAACTTGGGCGGTTGTAGGATACAGAACAGCGACGACAGCAGGAAAGACAGCATGAACAACGGGAAGGGGTGTCTTCAGTACCAGAGGAGACGTTATGACTTGGGTGTCGAGGGGGAGCCAATGGATTCCGTTGCGGCGATGTCTCTTTGGTTTGTGACTCGCAGTCAATTGTACAGTAGTTGACAATTGTGTCCAATAAGAGAGCGTCATTTAAGATAACCAAATTAGCTTACGAACTCTGAAAAAAACCATTACCTCGCATGTCTATACAAATGCCAAGTACAGCTAGGTCGCAATAATGGGCGTTATTCGACAAAAATGATACAGGACAGCGACGACAGCAGGAAAGACAGCAGTAGCAACGGGAAGGGGTATCTTCAGTACCAGAGGAGACGTTATGACTTGGGTGTCGAGGGAGGCAATGGATTCCGCTCCGTGATGTGTTTCTCTTTGGTTTGTGACTCGCAGTCAAGCGTACAGTAGCTGACAATTTTGTCCAATAAGAGAGCTTCATTTTAGATGTCCGAATTAGCTTACGAACTGTAAAAAAACCATTATCTCGCATGTCTATACAAATGTCAAGTACAGCTGGGTCGCAATAATGGGCGTTATTCGACAAAAATAAGCATTTTTAGTTACGATAGCATACAAACTCTAAGATTAAGCTTACGAATGATGGATTATCAGTTATCTAGGAAAAAATTAGGATTTATCTCGGGTGAAAAATACTTAAGGCCGTGTTCGATTTTACTTTCTATTGGTGGAGGGCTTACGAATGATGGATTATCAGTTATCTAGGAAAAATTTAGGATTTATCTCGGGTGAAAAATACTTAAGGCCGTGTTCGATTTTACTTTCTATTGGTGGAGCGAAGGAGCTTCCTCCAATCAGGGTGTATTTCAAGAGCGCTTTGAGTTTTCTTGCAGAATCAACAAACACTAAAGCACATCGATGGCTAAATTCATGAGATTAGAGGACAAATCAGCAAATTTTCGGAAGCATTTGAACAGCTTATATCGGGTGCTGCAGCTGTCCGCTTGTCTGTTAATCGGAACGGCAACTCTGAAGACACTACACCACAAGTACCTGCTTGTAGCGACTTCGTACCAGCATCATACAAACTGGCTCGGTCATTAAAAACCGTGCACCAAGTTTGGCAGGAGTGGTCATTCGGCATTCATGGCGGCCCAGCTGTGAGTGCGCTAGAGCAACTTCATGGTTCAAGCTGGAGGAATTTGGCAGCTAAGAAACGTTTCTTTTTCCGCCGCAAGCGCATTATTGGTAAGGTAATACCTGTCGCGGTCCAACCAAATATTAGTACGAGCAAGCTGTATGTGTACTTGAAGCTCAACGTACCCAAGCCCATTTCACCCTCAACGCTCTGAGTAAAGCCTAAAACAAAAGTCCGTAGCATTCATGATGGTGTGAGTCTCTCATAATATCTCCCATCCAAGCATATAATCTACTTCCAAGCATCAGGTAAATATGTCACGCTGCACAACGAAGCATTTGTCACGAGCAAACAACGTGTATTTGAAGCTCAACGTACTAAATCAAATATCGCTTCAAAGCTCTGCTAAAAAGACAAGACATAGCTAAATCACATTTACAATAGCGTGAGCCTTTATCAACTCCGTCCTTTTAAACAATTAAATCGTACCATTCGGCTGCTTCCAGCAACCTTATTGAAACGTGATCTGCCTGAAGTACAATCACCTCGGTGTAGTTTTTCGTCCATGTGGCGAGTTCACCGCGCGTACATGGTCGTCTTCCATAAGTTACATCTCACCGCCCCCTGTTCTCTTCTCAACGCTTTTACTTGGCAATACAATCGCCTTTCGACCTTAAGATTGAGCGTAGCGACTCGCTCGACCTTGTAGTCTCTATATTCGACGGGCGGAGACCTTATCTCCTGAGCTCTTGGTCCTCACTTCGTCTAACAAGCACCTGCAGGGTCATCATTCCTTCGTTGTTTACAACGGCGGCGCTGTTGATATCCTTCAAGTGACGCAGCAGTCTAACGCTTGCCGACGAACAGTGCGGTATTGCTTCCAGATTGCCGCTCTGAAGTATTCGCAAACTGACCAACAGCGTGCTGGCGGACGATACAGATAACATCTGTTATCAAGAATTTATCATTTCTGATAATTCGATTGAGGGACGGGGCAGTGACGTGTCGGGAACAAACAAGGGATGGCGTCTCCCGTCCACTTCCCATAAGAAGAGTTATTAGTTAAAGCTCCTAATTAAATAGGAGTTTGTAAGCTACTGTCTTACGCTCGCTATAAGTTCTCGTATAAAACTTAAATGTTACTAACCTGCTTAATTAAGACTCTAACAGTCGCTAAGCCTTCATCTACGCTAAAGTATACAGCAGCCCCGCTGCACTTGGTAGCACTTATAGTCAATCCTACCCCTGAGTCATAAGACTGTTCCTCTGTGAACAATGGATCACTTCGCTCAGTTAACCACGAGCCAACAAGACGGGATTAATAAGCTTATGTCTTTGATTGGACCCGAAGCGGTATCCCTTCTTATTTCACAAGGCCCTGACGCTGTTAATTCACGTCTAGAGGCGTTCTCTAATTAAAGGATGCTCTACTCGAGCACACACAGAAGAAAATGACTGACGTTGCGGCGTCTTCGGCACCTCGCCAGTCATCGCATGACGCTCCTAGAGCTAAGCCACTCATGGTGAGTGTTAAAACCTTCGAAGGGAACGATGGAGAGAATGTATTGCTCTGAGTCAAAGAAATTGAGATGGCTATGACTTCAGCCATGCTCAAGACCGAGCAACAGCGCGTTGAGCTGGCTATCTCCAAGCGCGGAGGGCGAGTACGAGAATGGTGGTACGTCGGTTGACGAAGCATTCCCTCGTGGGAACAATTTAAGCTTCAGCTTTTGCGAGTATTCTCGCCTAACTAGGCTTATCATGTGAGATCACGATTCCTTTCTATCCGACAGGGTAAGAAAGAGTTGGTGGACTTTGTCCAAGAGTTGCGTACTCTAATTGTCGGTATGGCAGCAGACCCTCTTCCTGGGGCAGTCACGGTGACTATCTTCATAGAAGAGCTGCGCACTGGCGTGGGCAGAACGGAGGTCCTCCGTTTTCACCCGACCTCTTTTGAGGAAGCTGTGAATGTCGCGTTGAACGCCGAGTTCAACTACCGTTCGGCCCGCTGGGGCTTCACCGCTCCTCAAGCCAACTCGGCCGGAACTTCCAGTTCGTCCAATGGCCTGAGCCTATGAATCTCAGCTACGCTGATGCGGAAGATGAAGAAGCCGAGCTTCAAGGTGCTGAGCAGCGTCTGGGTATACGCAGGTGTTATGTGTGCGGAAGCACTGAACACTTACGTCCAGGTCGCCCCATGCATAAACAACACCAGGCCACTCAGGGTCACAGCTATGCTCCTGAGCGGAAGCCTAGCTCATGGCGGGAAAACGCCAAAACCCAGTAGGCGCGGGGCGCACTGCTGGGGGAGAACTGAGTTCTGTTGAGTATTTGGGAGAAGGACAACAGGGCTTAGCCCCGAAGAGCATCGTGCTCTATAATCCGGAACGGAAATGCAAGCCGGCTTGCTGATTGTTGAAGCAACCGTGAAGGGCTTTATGAAGCCATGCAAAATCCTCATCGACTCTGGTGCGTCGGGCAATTATTCTCGACGCTCGACGATGGAGGATAGTCAGCAATGTGCTGAAGAGCTTTCTGCGTGTAACCATGACAATGTCACTCTTCGTCTAGCGACGGGGACACGCGTCACGGTGCCCAAGGTCCCTGTGAACCTGGGCTTGAAGTTTTTCTACTTCAATAGCGTGGAACGCTGTCTGGTCCTCGACCTGGTTTCGATGTATTATCTTATTCCAAGCATGGCCTGTCTTGAACGCCTTGAGCCATGGATTGATTGGAGGTCTAAGACCTTAGTCGCTACGCGCTTGTCTCCTAACGGAGCTTTGGCGAGTCATGAACCCACCTATGCTAGGAAGAAAAAGCGCTATTGGCGCGAGCACTGGACTGAGTCGGTCAATTTGCTTGAGATTGTTATGTCCAAGTTATTATAATCCGAGGGCGTCTTAGACGCGAGTCACGAGCACTGCTCACAGACTGAACGTGGAGTGACACGTAAAACACTGAGCGGCATTCGTTGTGTTAACGAAGACCCGCTGCATGTCAAGACAGACATGGTCGGTAATAAGCCGAGGCATCTTGGGCTTGCCCCTAGTGATGCGCGTGTGGTGACACGTTACTCACCGAGCAACGCTCGTAGCGATAACGAGCTTTTGCTACGTGCCAAGGTTGGCGTGGTCGACAATATGTCGAGGCATCTTGGGCAAGGCCCTACAGATCCGTGTGGAGTGGCACATAACCTACTGGGTGAGAACTGCGAGTCATGCAGCCCGCCGAATGTCACGAGTGACACTGGGGATATCCTCCGGAGGTAAAAGAGGTGGAAATACCTGCGTACACGTCTGAACGCCCTGGCCCCGACGAGGCGCTCTTCCACCTGGCGGAGGTGAAAGCGACGTCGAATGGCGAGTGCCAGACGCTTAGCGTCCACCCTTACCGCTGAACTGTCTACTCTAGACGATAGCAAAAAGCTTTACTCACTCACAAGTGGAGTAACTGGCGAATACGATAGTTAAGTCACCTTGGACGCTCTTCCTGCGCTCACGGATCTCTTAGAGCTGGACAAGATGTCCTTTGCTGAATTTAACAAGGCCTTAAAGGCGGGCGAGTTAGCCGAAGTGTTCACTTTTCGATCTGAGGAGGAGTTAAACTTCTCGTCGCTTATGGATCAAGCAGTCCTTGAGGACACCAAGGAGGCGCTAAGTGCGCGCAGTGGAACTGCGATCCTGAAGAATCCAGCGGATCCATATTACTCCTTGGTTAAGGAGTTCCAAGATGTGGTCTGTAATGACCAGCCTTCAGGTTTACCTCATGGTCGAGGTGTACGTCATGAGATTGACCTCGCTTTGCTGGCGCTTCAGGGAGTGATACTCCGCCACACTGAGTGTGGAAATCGGTGGAAGCCACTTCGACTCCAGTTCGTCTGTCCAATGAGCACTAGGTGCTGGGGACATGTTTGAGCTCGGTGAGCGGCTTGAGGAGCTGTGGCCTGGAGACCGAATCGTGTAATGCGGCATCCACAGTTAGACTCGGTTGAACTTGGAAAGTTCTGAGTGATGTCTTGAGCTATCACAGAGAGTACCCCATCCCACGTCATTCGTTCAGTAGAACTGACCAGGAATGAGGCAATATCACGAGTGAAGACACGTGGTATCCTCAGTCTGGTGGGGGAGAGTACTCTAAGATTGTAACGAAGTTACTAATGGGGTACGGTTGATGTGATTCACATAATATCACATCCCTCCTTAAGTTGATAACCCTGATTCCTGATAGCTAATAAGCTCACAGACATTCGATATGCATTTGACTAGGTTTCACTATGATAGATAGTGAACTGTATAGATTTACGGCTTAGCCGACATAAAATAATAGAAAACAGTTATTATTTTGATACGAAGAGTTCAGTCGCTTTATTAATCAAAGCTTCTAATTACTCTTGGAGTTTGTAAGCTGCTGGCTAAAAGTTCTCGTATAGAACTTAAAGGTTACTAACCTGCTTAAGACCCTAAGAGTCGCTAAGCCTTCCTCTACGCTAAAGTCTACAGCAGCCCCGCTGCAAAGCTGACCTGTACCGTTGAAGAATTCGGCGCCTTGTCTCTTTATTTGATCGAATCCACCGATATACTCTTATTAAAGTCGCTCAGTCTGCTCGCTGAGTTTTAGACGACACGCACATATCACGTACGTCTTGTACAAAAACGCTAGGTGTCTTACTAGCGGTATCTGCAGATGCGAGACCCGATAGTGCGCTGTTTGGTAAGGAGGTAGGATTTCCGGCTAATCGACTCGGGTAATAGAAGGTGGTCAAGCTGCTTGCCGAAGACGCTGGCACTGGCGTGCACGTAGATGAAGGAGGGGATTGAGCTTGGAGAACTCGTGAGTCGAGTCGAACGTGGCTGGGCCCGGGACCGTATCTGACATGAATTAGGTCGGAGGAGCGAGCAAGACGAGTCGTTTGCCAAGCCTTGCTGGACTTGGCAGAAACATGGACCATACTGTACTAGGCGGAGGCCAGAGCCGGTCTGGTGCGAGAGTCGAGTCTAACGTGGCTGGGCCCGGGACCGTATCTGACGTGAATTAGGTCGGAGGAGCGAATGTACTTCCGTACGTTCCCGAAGCCACTATCCACAGCGTTCATGGCAAGACGAGTCGTTTGCCAAGCCTTGCTGGACTTGGCAGCAACATGGACCATACTGTACTAGGCGGAGGCTAGAGTCGGTCTGGTGCGGCGGGGCTCGGTGGATAAGCGCTGAGTGCAGCCTCTTCTTGACGAGTTTGCGTGACTGCTGGTCTTCATGGGTTCGAGAGTGCGCTTTCTTTTGTGCCAATCCTGGCAAGTCGGGGATATTGGCTACAAAACACGAGCCATTCGTTCAACTTTGTGAGTGCATACATATCCCAGTATGTTAGCTCAGTGCACACTGACAATGTTGCTGAATCGACCGCAATTTCCTTCGATCGCATACGAAGCGCCATTTACCGCCTTCGCTTCGGCGATAATCTCTAAAACATGCGGGTTCATTGCCCGATATTTTAAAGAGAGTGAGTAAACGACCCCAATGGAAAAGGAGCGGGTGAAACGCACATAAAACGGCCAACGGAGGTGAGCGGTTGCGAGAGAGCGTAGTCACAGCAAACCTGCGCGGGGTTCCACCGAAGCAGGGCCGCATCGTATTGCGTAGGCGGTCCCAGCACCAAGCTTTCCGACGAGCCGAGCACTGTACTCGCGAGGTATTAGAATCTTTTTTATCGTAGGAGCGCAGCGACTGCCTTTGCGAATCAAAGCCAAAAGACTGCAGTGGCATCGGTCCTGAAGAAAGATGGGCAAAAGAGGCGTGATGAGCAGTCAATACAAACTTGAAGCTTAAAATATTATGTGACCACTTGAGTCAGGTCAAATAACGAGTGTTTTTTTAAAACACGCTCCCCTTTTCAAAAGGTACGGGTTGAAGACCCGAATGTTGTAGAGATTGCCTCAGATTTGTTGTGTACAGTACCGTGTTGTACAATTTTTTTCACTGTCGCTTGGCTACACAAAAATATTCACACGTCTGATTGTTCATGACATTCAGTACAGTAGGTCACATAACTAATTGGCTGACACCAAGACAATTATCCAATATTTGCTGAACACATTCGATACCCAACTGGTAAGGTACAATCACATGGGTAATTGCACCTTTACCGGACGAACAACAGTTTCGGGAGTAACAAACGTTTATCTCGGGAAAGAATATATTTTCCAGTCAATGCTGTACACAGCCAACAACAAAATGCGTCTCGAGTATATTCACCAACCATAACCACTCAGATCCTATCAAAACACTTGACTAAGCTGTGTGATGACTTCCTCGCTTGCGTCCGCCTCTCCATCCAAATCGTCTAGTGTAGTAGATTGTCTGCGTCTCTTCTTTGCTCGGTACTTTTCCTGCGCTAGTCGACGTTTCTGCTTTGCATTTAGGCCAATTTCAATCAGCTTTCTTTGCGAGCGTCTGTACTAGTCTCAGTTTTCATTACGAAGCGGACAACGAGATATGGGGGCGTTTGTTAGCGCCAGACACAGGCGAAAGACGTCGTCATACATACCTCTACTCCACCGAAACTTATCTGCAGTGATGCGCCAAAGGATGTTAAGGCCCGAAGAAATTTTCAACTATCACGCGATCATGAGAGATCCTATCGTTATTGGCATCCTCTGCTCGCCTGAGAGCTCTCCTATTTTTGAGGTGAATGTATCGGAGATGTGCTGCGAGGCCTTGATAGCCTTTGTCGGCCAGAATAGCCCACTCATTCAGGAATCGATCTCGCAACAGATCGTCATCAGGTAGAGACTCATCGCCAGGAAGTTTTTCCATCTTTGCGAGATGAAATGTTTTGTTGTCCTTAAACATTGAAATATCGTGCTTGGCCCAAAGTGAATGCCCTGAATCATTAATAGCGAATCCGTGTTTATCGACCGACACCTCGACTTTAAGATCATAAAGATGACGTTTACCGCTATAGAAACTTTATTCTCGGCAATAGAACCGCTAGGACGCCAGCTCTGCTGAAACGTCGCATCCACCGCATACAGTTGAAAATTGTCGAAAGTAAAACCACTTATAGCGCCTTCCTCATTGTAGCATCGTCGCTTCTTTCTTTTACTTGATCAACGTAAAGCTTGGGCGAAAGAAGTATGATGAACTTAGTGATAACATCAGTAAAATTTGTTGTGGGGTGTAAGAAACGCTTGGCGTTGCTATCCCATGTGCCTTCCTCTTTGAGCGTCGCCAGCATCGTGAAGAAAGCGTCCCTGGTCTTGATGTCTGAGCGCCTCCCCCTGTCGACGTTGTAATTTGATAAAACGTGGTCCTGGACACTAAGACACAACTCATTGAAATCCCTCAATTAGAAGTTAGTCATGTCTTGTACTGCTGTAGGACCACCGGTTTCGAGAAATGGGATCCATTAGAGGGGTGTCCGAAACTTCAGAGTCGGCCACAAATAGTCGCGCACTGGAATACTGACTAAGATCTTGCTCATGATCAATGCGACGTTCTTGTAACTCCAAAAGGACGGCTTCAACGCGGTTGCGAGTGGCTTGACGTGCTTCAGTCTGCTGATTGGGCACTTTTACCTTGTATTGTATGTGGGTCCGTTCAAATCGAAATAATTCGGGAAATGGACTTCTTTCTTGCTGAGAAACTAACGATTTCGGAAGAGACATGCTCAATCACGTGGAAACTTCTCGCCCGAAGAAGATAAACCTCTGCAGATCATCCTGTCCTAAATGATCCCTCCCTTATATGATATCCTGCTATATTTGATATGGATGATGTCCACCGACTCGGTTCCCAGTCAAATGTATACAATACCTTGATATCCCTGTCTGCTGGTATATTTGATTCCAAAATGGGCCAAACTTGATTCTTAAAATGGGGTGAAATATAGTGTAAGAGCCACAAAACGATCGTCAAGGTGTGTTTTTTGCATATATTATCTAAGATTGGCGCGTCTTGGTAACGATTGCTTCTGTTTTAGTCTCATTGGCTCGGATTCGAGCGCAAAGAATTTTGCTTGGACCCATGATAAAGTTTAGGGGAATCCGCTTTGGGGTCCTGGAAAATAATTCGGTTTGGGGTCCCCCGCGTTTCTCAACTGGAAACTCGCCCTGATTTTAAGAAAGCTACCGTGTTTTGAAAACTTTTTTCAAAGAGGCATGTTTAGTGAGATTATCGAACTAGATAGCGTGATCCTTGCGTTTGCTGCAACAATTGTGTGCTCCGTATCCCGAACGTACCCTGTAACCGCAGCGTACCCTGTACTCTAAGGATACACACGTAGCATACTTAAGTGAGACGCCTGATTTCATTGGCCGTCCGCTTTTCCTTCTTATTCTTGTTATGCTCGGCTTCATCGCCAGTGCGCAGTGTGACAACGATGCGCTTTCCCTTCTTCGGCTTCGGCTTCGCAATCGGCAGTGGTGACGGCTTCTCTTCCTGGTTCTCCTCCTCAGAAGACTCACGAGCTTGGCTGTCCTCACAAGCTGTAGGCTTAGCCACTTCCTTGCGCGCCGACTGCTCTTCATCCGACGAAAGTCAGCACGCGAGGAAGCGACAGTCGGCGCGCGAGGAAGTGACTGAGGCTACAGCTTGTGAGGAAACGACAAGTCATACTTTGTACCTGATTTATTTTCTAATTTTAAAAAAGTTTCTATTCATTAATGAAATCATTTCTACAACGTTATATCTTGAGTGCACGCGATATACGATATAAGCGTACACTGTGATCCAACCGTACCCTCTATTTCAAGAGTGTCTTATACCTCAACCTTGCGCTTTACTGAGGGTGTACTGTGTATTCTGAGCGTACCCAATAATGCGTACTTAATCGAGAGCTCTGATCTCATTGGCTGCAAATGGTAGGCTCTCAGTCAACATTCTCCCTCCCTCGGAGAAGATGGACGATATCGAAGACGAGCTAACGTCTGGGCGTGTATTTCCTTCAAAGGCAGACTTCAAGGTTGCCGTTGCGGTGTCCTGTGTGTTGGTATGTGTATGGTGTCATTTTGGGAGGTGTTTAAAGCAAGCTAATACTCTACACAACAGAAAAATCGCTCTTGTACGTTTCCAGACAGCAACAAGGCAAAATCACTGGAAGATGCAAGATATCTGCGTACTCTTTCATCGTTCGAGGGCGTACGTGTACTGAAGGATGGGTGCGAATATCGTCTTCGACCCTGGATCACACATGCCAGCCGCGCGACCACGATAACCCGAATACAGTCTTGGCACACAACGTCGCGTCGGCCATCATGAAGACAACCGGTAGCGTGGGTCGAGCTCAAGTATCCATGTGTACATGGGTGCGTGGCACTACTTTCGCGCGGAATTGACCCATTGACTGTGATTTAAGAAAACTTTTCGGTTCCCAGGCTGCAAAAAATGTTGAGAGGAGCGCTAAGACCGTGGACGCGTCGTTCCTACAAAATGACAATTTGAAGCCTCCTGCCATTACAGCCGTCCGTGAACGCCAGAAGTAGATTCGGTTGCACAGCCGCTCGGAGTACATCAACGGCGACTCTCCAATACACTGTCCTCGATGTCAGAAGACGGGGTAAACCAACAACCTTGCGTGCGTCGGGAGAACGAAGCCACGAAGCGAGCTGCTCAACGCGCCCTACGAATGCAACAGCAGGAGGCCTTGATGGGAGCTGTTGTATAAGGATCGAAGGGGATACGTCGACATCAACATGCACTACGGTGACAGCATACGCATACGCTAGGAACACAGCGTAGCTTTGATGCACATACGCTATTTAAGGACTGGATACGTCGAGGACACAGGATACGTTGAGGATATACATATTCAGAACGCCATATATTCTTTAGAGTGTAGC
This sequence comes from Phytophthora brassicae, assembly GCA_024679045.1. NCBI lineage: Eukaryota > Oomycota > Peronosporomycetes > Peronosporales > Peronosporaceae > Phytophthora > Phytophthora brassicae. Next base: position 11,180 of record JAIKVB010000862.1, read on the forward strand.
AAACAACATTATAGAAATTTGGGTACACTTCGACTAAATGCTACGCAATAATAGCGTAGCAAATGTAGTAGGTTCCGATGTTCTGTTTTCAAAACACGGTATCTTTCTTAAAACCAGGGCGAGTTTCCAGTTGAGGAATTCGGGGGACCCCAAACCGAATTATTTTTAATTCCAGACCCCAAACCGAATTTCCCCTAACTTTTATGGAAAATATAACGCCCACGTTTTCATAACCATGTTTTAAACATGTTTTGATCATGTTGGCTATGTTCGTAATTTATAGAAGACATTCGGATTTTAATTTTCCTGTCACTCATTCTCCCACGTGTCGCGAGAAGCATGCTCCACCTCACCCCTTGCGCCTACACCGTGAACGAAGTCGCCCGCGCGCCCACCCGAGACCCCTGCACCTCCTCGTCGAGCCTATGAAGGTGCTGTACTGTGTGGCTGTGTGCAGGTGGCTATGAGGTATCTTGGGTAACGGGTAACTGTCATTTATATCCTAGTTCCCTTCCCCTCCAAGCCTGGGCGTGCTTCTTGCCTTCCTATAGACCCCCCGTCCAAGCCTGGACTTGCTTCTCCTCTCCATCAGTCAAGCCCTGCCACACACTAGAGGTACAGAAGGTGGTCTCATTATACTACATGATATCGTTCTCATTCTTTTTCACTGTAGCTCTGTAGCGGGGGTGTTTCAAGTCTCAGACGCGTAAGCGCTGCTTTCTCGCGCGTTGAGCGTGTTATTGCTGCCTCCCGTCAAGTACGTACTCTGCTGGCATGCCAACTTGAGATCTCGTGCTCACAGCCATGCGGCAGAGTTGATCCAGAAGAGCCTTCATGAGCCGTTCACAGTGGTCGCTGTCCACAATCCGATTCAGAAAGATGGTTATAACTGCGGACTATTCGTCTACTTGTACTTCTGGCGCCGTTTGTTCAAGGATATGGGTAACGATTACTCTGCCGCTGGACTGGAACGCCGACGCTGGGATGTTTTGAACTCAGTGGTAACCTTCAGTGACGCGAATACAGCTGAGTGCAGCATAGCAGGAGAAAACAGCAAACTGCAGTAAGACTGAATACATGTTGCATAGTTTCAATATGTTTCCATATTTCCGACGTGTTTTCCATGTTTACAATTCTGGCATGTTGCCATGTTTTAACATGTTTCCGCTATGTTTTCTGTACAGGTGTAGATTAGCACATCATCTAACATAGGTTTTTATATGAAAAATAGAAAAACGAAAGGAATTTGCACGCCCACAGCGCGATCCGATGATCACTCTTAAATTTTCCTCGGTTTTGTTAATATGTTTTGGCCATGGTTTGACCATGTTTTCCATGAAAAAACATGGACGTGATATATTACCATGGAGTGGTATACACAACGGTAATATATTAATGAACATTATTGGAAACATGGCAAAACATGGGAATCATATCTTCCATGTTTTGGTCACCTAACCCTTTTAGAAAACATGGGCGCTATGGCTCGCCTAAATTTTATCACGCGTCCAAAAATTTAGGGTATTTCCCAAAATGTGGACCCTAGGGGTTCAATTTCCCAAAATGTGGACCCTTCCTAAAATATGCTCTATTGTAAGGTGTCCCACATTATA
>JAIKVB010000863.1:0-18399 GCA_024679045.1 Phytophthora brassicae
GAGCCATCGCTCTCGAGGTCTTCGCTACGAAAGCTATCCTCAACATAGTCATCACTACACGATGAATAGCTACCCATGTCCTCGCCGGATGACATCATATATAATCGTGAACCTCCTTCGGCATCACAAAATTCTCCAGAACTCCAATCCGAAAAATCAAGTCCATTTGGCTTAATGAACGTGTCGTTAGATCTTTACGGAGTACCGTACGAAGGTCTAATCAGCATCCCCAATTGTTTCTTACTTTCTAGTTTGCTACATTTTTCAAATAAGTGTGGGTAAGTTCTTATTAGAATTGCCACCCTCACATACAAGTGAATGAAACAAATTTCGCTGTGATAGCATTTTTGATGACAGGGGAGTGTGAATGTTATTCACCTGCACATAACTTACACACCACGATCCAATGATTTAGGATAAGTTCTAAGTGAATGTTATTCACCTGCACATAACTTACACACCACGATCCAATGATTTAGGATAAGTTCTACGCACGAGACATGCAAGCTAAAAATATAGCGCCATTAAGAACCAGCTAGGTATTCAATTACATTCTTTATGATTTTCCCTTGGAGTCGGAGTTGTAAGTTCAAGCTTGATGAGTGCATTGTGAACGTTGTGTATGAGCTGCATATGCGCGATTGGGTGTTGGTTGCCTGTGCAGTGTCTGATCAGATTCGATACCTAGAAAACACAATTTTGTTATGCTGGAAATGTGAACACGAGGAGCACAGAGTTAACTTCAATTTTAAAATTGGATATAGTCAATGGGTTATGATGTCGTTCGGCGTTTTAACCGTCTCCGTCGGTACACTGCTTACTACAACCACAAGCAGTCCTTATGTCATTTGCCTCGAATTTATTCGGCGATTGACGGGGATATCTCTAAAAGAGTTCACATCGCCAGACCACTCTACAATTGCTCCATCAGAAATTTTGCTTAATTCGTCGGAAGCTCGTGCGATAGCTCGTTCTGCTGGTGGTTTTTGGTCTTCAAACTATTAAACCACTGCATCTGGAAGGTTTTCGTGTGGATTGTCCACTCTGTCGCCAATTCGGCGCACTTTTCTCATGTGCTCGTACTGCTTTTAACAGGATTTAGCAGGAGTCGAAAATGCTGTATACGAATATTGACAAGCTGTGGTTGGCTAAATATATATCTACTCAATAGAAAAGCTTCAAGACATCTTATTCCATAAGGTTACGTATAAAGAACAAACAGGACACACAAAATGCCGAGGGATGTGACTGGAGTAGAGGACGTTTGGCCTTAGGGTCGCCTTAGATGTCCTCACTTCTAAAACCGACGGCTTTATAGCTAAATAGTCTAACATTTCAGATACGAACTTAGGCGTATCCATGGTGAAGGTAAACAATAGGAGTACCAAAGACCTCGGCCTGGAAAGGTTAAATGGGGAGGACTATACCATGCGGATAGATAAGCTAATCAACCACATTGAAACACTGAACCAAACGTACCATCGTGGGCTGTTAGAAAAGGACCAACCTGAGCCATGGTTGTCCTGATGGACTTTCTAGATGGTACGCCCGAAAAACCCGAGATTTCGGCGTGTGAGGGATTAAACCCAAGAGGAGGCAATGGCTCAATGCTGGCGCCATCAGCACTCGACAAAGGCTCGGACAGAGCTTCCGAATCTGTTCAACCAGGCGTTACCTGAAGACCTGTTTTGTGCGGGTTGTCGGATCAATTGTCCAAGTTGAATCGGTGAGACAACTGGAAGGAGCTCGAGCAGATGTACGGGTTTGGGGGTGCCGGTGGCATAATCGAGCTACGGAATGATTTTTTCAAGCGTCGTCTGCATGGAAGTCCTCCGCCTCCTACACACCATTGATGTCCTTTTTGACTTCGAGATCCATCAAATGGACTTGAAGACAGCTTTCCTAAATCGGTTCTTGGACAGGCGCCTCGAATCTGGTAACTCACACTCTGTACCTTTTAATGACGATTCAATTTCACAAACTTGTCAAAGACCGATGTGTCTTTGTCGGCGATGCTAATGGACATACGTGCTATTTTCTGGTCGACGTCGATAATTTTTGCACCTACCGTTGCTGTCATTAACACCATCAGAAGTGCGCTCAACATACGCTTTAAAAAGTTTGACCTTGATAAAGTACAGTATCGCTTCGGATGGTTTATCGTACGGAACCGAAAACCCAGGTTGATCCTGATCCACCAAGAGAAGTACGCTACCAAAGTACTGAATCGATTCTCTCACCAAATTCAAACCCCGTCGCTACACCGACCGATACGAGCGTTAAACTTTTAATCGAAATGTTCCTTACAACACAGGCAGAAAGAAATGAGATGACAGCGATTCCAAAAGTGGCGTCAGGAATTAGATCTTGACTTTAACTCTTTGATTGAGATGGAAGGTAGTACAACTACCACCCGGTAGACCGGCACTGCTGGGCTTTAGTTGTTAACTATCATGTGAATGGAGTCGTAGAGGATTTAGGCACGAGTTGTAGCACAAGGCCACCAAGAGTTTGCGGTTGACGGTGAGGGAGTGTTTGCACCCGAGGCTAGGTTCGAAGCCACGCGGCTTATACTACCAATTGGTACCATATTGAACTGCCACAATTATCATATGAATGTGCATACAGCGTTTCTGAATGGATCTTTGGACGGAAACTCGGATCCATATGATACAGCCACATGGATATCATACGCCAGGCGTAGGGCTTGTCCGTGAGCTAGAAAACAGTTTATAGGGACCCAAGCAAGCGCATATGCTATGGTTCAGGGTACTCCACCAAATTCTGACACCAATGGAATTCGTACACTACTTGCAGGAGAAGAGCCCGAATATTATAGCGTACCAATGCATTCGGCGACACGGACTTGAGTGTAGCTATTAAGCGCGTCATCGGGTCGTCCACATCACTCAGAGGATGCCTCCGCGCAAAAAATCACTCCATTCACTTGAATATTTCCATCGTGCACTGGTTGATGAATCCGTGATCTTCAAGCGGTTGATCTTGCCTTCGCTAGCTTTCTTCGAGGGTCTCGGATTATCCTTGATGCTTTGTAAACGGGTTGTTGAAGATCGACAAGCCTGTTCAAGGTGGGGATGCATACCTCGAAGGACATGGGGAACCAATTTGGGCTGATATTTGACGGCTGGGCCTCTGCAATGTTCCACTTCGTAGCTATATGCTAAGAGTGGGGAGCTTCACCAGGTGCTGCTAGATATCGCACCGGCTGAGGACGGGCAAACGGCAGATGCACATATCAAAATGATTGAGACGCTCTACAGTAAGTACAGCGAGATACTCATGTATATTGTTGCGAACAATTGCGCAGCGAATCATGCGATTACGACTCGGTTGGATATCCCACTCATTGGTTGTGCAAGTCACCGCTTTATCTGACTTTCTGTCGGAACTTCGAAAAGTACCAGCCTCTTAAATATCAGATAAAGCGGAAGACATCAGGCTTCCGACAAATGGGTGATGGATGGGCTTCACGCGCCGCTTCAAGCTGACTTTGTGTACTCCAACGCGGCAGAGCCAGATTAGCCAAGCCAACATCAATGTGGTCGCAGTCGACGTTGCTTCGCTGGTGGAGGCGACAGTTCGAAACCTCGGAATAAAATGCGCATATACGCCGACGAAACAGGTATTGTATCATTTTGCTGCATTTAATTGAAATTGTTTTGCAGTTTTAACACAATATTTGCTCTAGTTTTGATAACGTGCGCGGTGTTCTTCGAATATGTAGCAAATATAACGCTGAACAAACGTGGCGAAAAGACTGTGTGGATGAAGTCCAGTGGGGCTTCAAAGGAGCGCGCAACCGTGATGATGCTGGGTGATAGCAGTGATAATCGCTGAATGACGTTTGTCGTGTTTAAACTGAAGCCATCGAACGACTCAGCGATTCAAGAGTATACCAATATACGGCACTGCGGTTTTGATATTCGAAACGAAAATGACACGCGCCATATTCGACATTCCACAGGACTCGAAGTTATGGGAATTCGACATGTATGTTTGCCGTGCTTTTTAAAGTATAGCTGATTCAAATTGATGTAATATTTTAGGCTGGTGAAATGAAACACTATCCGTTGCATTTCTGAAGTACCACTTTGTAAGTCGCGTCCGGCAAGAGCCGATCTTGCTCTTGGTGAACGATTTTAGTGGGTATTGGGTAGCCAAGGTCGCATCCTATGTCACGTCTATCAACTTTGTAGTGCTAAACGTTCCGTCCCACGCAACGCCCTTTTCACAGCTGCAGACGTCGCTTGGAACTTACCACTTAAGAGCAGATTTCGACAGTGGTGGCACGAAGACATGCAAGCTCAAATATTAGAGCGCCACGAGCACCAGGCAAGGTAGTCAAATTGAAGAAACCCGATCTCACCAAAAGTTGTGGCTGGGTGCAGCAGTCGTGGAACCAGCTCTCCACGGACACGATTGCTAACGAGTTTAGATCCAGTGGGCTGTTGCCCAACCCCAACTGCATGATCTTATTGCAGCCTTGGAGAAGCTATCGGTGGTTGAAGTGCCCACCGTAAGAAAAGAGCAGGACTTCGAGATTGGCGACATCGCAGTGAAGCTGTCGTTTGACTAAGAAAAAATAGGTACGTTTGCTCTTTTTGGGTGTTACAGTTTTTTGGGGGCAACCTTGGATATATTCGCTACACCTCTGACGTGTGAAGTAGTTCTCTACATGCGAAATATGATACGACTAGTTAGCGAGAACGGTGTAGCTGTCCAATACCATTTATATCACAAGGCAAGGTTTCCGATTAATATCAATGCCATAATCGGGAGCCTTGTAGACTACGTCTTCAAGCGACTCAAGTTCTTCAACACCTTGTTTACAGGAGTCAATTCCTCCTCTTTAGCTTCGAAGTCCCGGCATATTGTTCCATTCTGAAAAACGACTTCTAATAACACTAGAAAGTTAACGTTTCCATCCGTCCATATACAACTGATCTAAGGGGTTAACCCCCTTAGTTCCCAGATGTTGGACCGTAAAACATAAGAGGTGTATACCCTAATCCACTTTTTCGCAGCATCTATGTTATGTTGGACCGTACAACATTAGGGAAATTTAGACGTAAAGTTTGTATGGTATCAAATCTTGGCCGAACTAATACTGAAAACAAGATATTTATTTACGAAAAACGGCCGGATGCACAGGGTTAGGTGGCTGTACCCAAGGTCCGGTTTGACGTTGGTAGAAGTCGACAGCTCACCCACCAAGGGAACGAGTGGCCGACAGAATCCGAACGGCCCCATTCTCCAAACAGACCGCTGAAGCACAAGATAATAACACCCGCAGGCAAGACAGGCTGACGGAACAGGAGAAGCGTGTATGCCTGTAAGCGATGCTGCATGAGAGGCACGCGCCGCATTCGCCGGGCTGAGGAGAGGTGAGCGAGACGGGACCAAAGAAGAAAGCGAGTCGTAAAAAGGCGATGAAGAAAGCTAGTCGTAAAAAAGCGATGAAGCTCACGACGCCTGCGGTGGAGCATCGGAATGCTGGGGCTGACGAGCCAGATGAAGTGACAACCCAGTGTATGTCGCCCGCGGAAGCTAATAGATTAGATGAGGACGTACCCTGTGACGAAGCGAAGGAGACTGCAGCGCAGTACGATCCAGACGTGACTGGAACTGTGGCGGAAATGGTTACAGTAATGTCAGAATCTACTGGGACGAAACCAGACCCGGTGATTGCAGAGTCGTTACTACCGTGACCTCTCAACCAGGAGCTGCCTCGAAGAAGCGTCGGCGTGCAGCACTTGAAATTGATAGCGACAGCGAGGATGGACATGAGGTGCGTTATGATGGAGTGATTCTACATAAGTGTATTATCTGGTACTTATATGCAACATATACACTAGCATGCAACTATTTGTGTTGTACACGTTGTCGGACACCTGCACCTGCTGTAATTGAGAGTGGTGGGGATGACGTCAGTTCTACTTACGTCATACCTGGCGAGATTGTGGACGCCGATCAAAACCTCATGGATCATGGAGCAGACCAGTGTACGGGTCTTAATCCGGACAAAGATCCAGAGCTGCGTGACGAGCCAGAAGACGAAGACGATGCCGACGACGACGTCTGGGAAGAAGATTGAGACATCGGTGACCTGAGTGATTAGGATTTAGACGAAGATGTTCCTGAGCTTCCGGACTCAACTTGTTATCTGCTGCGAAGAACAAGCGGTTGATGAGCGAGATGCGGGAGAGCGGGTGGGAGTATGGTACATTACGTTGCATCTTTTCAACATAATACTAATGGTTTGAAGCTTTCTCACAACATAAAACTAAAAAAATTGTGTGCGATTGCTGTATGTTTATAGACACATCAAAATTCGGGCCTGACGCGACTTACGAAGGCCTTTACGATGCCCCGTATGGACCAAGTACCAGTGTGCTCGAGATGGCTGAAGATCCACTCGCGCTCTTTTTCTTCTTCCTGTCGCCTAAATTTTGGCGCCAAATCGCCGTCGAGAGCAATCGCTATCATATGCAGTCCATACCGCAGCGTGCGCGGTCCATACGATCTCAACAGCGTCGAAATGGAGCAGAAGTCGAGAATTTGGCCGATATTCGGCGACGTCTATCTACCGCTCGTGATATAGAGGCGTATGAGGTGCTACAAGTGGTGAAGTTGCTGATCGCACGGATGCTGGTGACAATTCGGAAAGGAATTGCTGCACAGTGGTCCCTGAAAAAGCTTGGAGCTCTACCTCGCAATCGGTTCAGCCTGTTTATGACCAAGAACAGGTTCTTCCACATCTTTGGCTACATGCACTTCTCCAATAACAAATCGCCCCAGGCCAAGCTCGACTGGGCGTGGAAGATCAGACCAGTCGTAGATGTTCTCCAGCGTACTTTAGCGCGCGGATACAAGCCCCCCCAGTCATAAGTTTTGACGAGGCTACGCTTCCATCAAGATCTCGGTTCAACCCAACGCGGTAATTCAACAAGGACAGGCCCCACAAGTGGGGTACGAAGGTCTTCGTCGCTCCTTGCGCGAAGACGGCGTATTGCTTGAGGTGCGTGTACAAGGAGATCAGGGCAAGCTTCGGCTTATCTTTTTTTGACTAAGTGCTTATGTTGGATTGGGCAACATAAGATATCTATGACAGCTCAGCTACTAACATTGTGTGTTTCCGTGTTCATCTATAGATTCCAGATTTATTGTGGAGCTAAAACACATCTCCGCATACCAGTTCCCAAAGACAACAATATAGGGGAAACCGCAGTTATTCGAAACATAAAAGCTCTATAACCGCCGTCACCTACATCACCATGGTATCACGTCGTCACGATAGGTGTTATACCTCTGTGAAGCTGGCTTTGTAGTTGCTACATCGGCGAATGTACATCACAGGCACGATACAAACGGACCGTGTAGGCTACGCGAAGCAGGTGGTGAGAGCAAGGAAATACCAAATGGTGAACAAGCGCAAATTCATGGTTCCGCCGCAAGGAACGATAAAGCTGGCGCAAAATAAGCTATTTCCGCACATTACCGCGGCCATGTAGATGGATCGAAACCCGGTGCACATGGTGGAAGTCGACAAATTGGGACTGTCAGTAAGTATTTCATGAATTTTGACAGATTAGATCGATATTTACTAATGACTGTTTGCTGTGATTGTAGTGCAGCGTAATCAAGGTGAAATGCAGCCACTCCCTGCACCAGAGCTGATTCGTGACTATCACCGCTGGATGGTCGGAGTTGACGTCAACGACCAGCTCCGGATGCAGCGCTACAGCGTACAGCTGTGTTACAAAACTCGAAAGTACTACAAGACTTTGTTTTTCGGGCTGTTGGATATGGCTTTCGTGAACGCCTTCATCGTGTTTCGCAACTACAAGAAACTGAACAAACGCCCTGCCAAACATTTCGCTTCTTTCGAGGAGTTGATGGAACAACTACTAGCGGTGACTCTGTCGAGACGTTGTATAGCAAGCTACTTCTGCACGAGACCAAACGGCACCCTCGCCATCTCGATCTGAAGCGAGGCAGTCTTCATCAGAATTACCCATTGATATCGAAGAAGACCACTGCTTAGAGAATAACCCATATACCATCGACGGCGATCAAGGGGTCAAAAGGCGCCATCGTTCGTGCGAAGTGTTGCTTTATTCAAAGTCAAGCCCAAAGAAAGTTACTAAGTACTTTTGTCCGGAATACCCCAGGGGCAATCGACCGGACGTGCAGCTTCTCAGTCATAAATACAAGCGGTATGCTAACCTGTTTTGTGTTGCCAGCAAGTAGCTGTGTAATGTAGTACACGAAGGAAGGGATAAACATGTTTTCAGAACTGGCACACCGACTGGGGCAACGGTAACGACATCCCGCGACTACCCACAAAGTTCGCGACCGACCACCACCGTCTCGTCCAAACAAGAAACGGCACCGCAGCGGGCAGCCACAAAGTGGAATCGCAAGAGAGGAATTGGAGGCTGGCGAAGCAGAAGGCGGAGAGGGGGCCGATGGAGAAGAACCAGACGAAGGGGGGGCTGGTGGAGACGACGCTGGCAACCTGGGCGGTGGCGAAGAGGACGAACTAGCTGATCGCGACGGACCTGGCGAAGAGGAGGACACCGAAGAGGATGTGAATGCTGAGGAAGGTGGGGAGAGCGGAGGTTCTGACAGCACGATGGTCGACGATGGCACATAACTAACACGGTTTTCTGCGCTGGTGTAGATCTGTTGTAGCTTGCAATCAATTGAAACGTCTCTTTTGCATCATTTTCTTTGGACAAACGTAGCCTTCTTTTGCACACACAGCGATGCTGAACGTGTGCAACGTTGCAGAAATGAGGCTACCAAATAAACAGTGCAATCTTTATGTTAGTAAAGACGTCATAAGGGGTATGATAGCCACGTTTTTTACCGACATTAAAGGGTATAATGTTGGATGTGTCTTGACTCTATTCACCAGCACGGGATTCTCGCTATCCCTCCTGCGACAAATCCCACTTAGCTGTGGCACATTCAAATTCCAATACTAACTTATGTTGGGCCTCCAACATAAGGACCAACATATACCCCAGCATTTCGGCTGGGAACTAAGGGGTTAATAGCGTACATACACGACGAAGCAATCAGCTTGAATCCGGAGCCCACTATTATAGATGGCAATCTTAACTGCTTCGTTTTACTTGGACCCACGATTTTCGTGAATGCTCTCAACCACATAGTGTTGACGTCCCGAGGAATTAGCCATATTCATCCCGAAAGACTATATTTAACTTAGCCTCTACATCGTACCGAAACCGTTTTCAAGCCCTTTTTGATGGCTGGTTTCTCTTCAGAAGACACTCAAAGCAAACACCGCTTTGACCTGCATAGAAATCCATGCAACTAATCGAAGCTCAGACCGGACTTGGTCGACTTCCTATAGGTATTATGGGCGCCATATTTTTCATGTATGTCGGATTTTTTGTATTTGGCACGTTTTAACTAGCGGAAGCGATAACTCGTTACACCACAAGAATTCTTTATGACACACCCAGTTACTCTTAAATACACCTTCCCGCGCATGCCCGTCTTCTGCAACGGCCTCAGTATTAATTTAATAATTTGCACTGACATAGGAACCTTGTCCTCGCGTGAAGAATTCACTCGAAAGGGTCGTGTTAGTACTGACATGTCGAACAACTTTTTCAAAGGGACCAGTAGATGTGCTAACCTAATTTAATGTAATCACATTGCTAAATATACTCGTATATTGGCTTTCGTTTGTTTTCTGGTGTCTGTTGCGTCAGGCGTCCTTGCAACTTTGCAAGCGTCTTAGACATGCCATTGGCTGCATGCCATTGGATGACAGCTAAATTCTATAGTCAAGACTTAACCTCACGTTGATAAGAGCTTGTCTGCCGGCCTCGCCCACCCGTAAATCAAGTTCGAACCTGTCCCACCTTCACGGATATTAACGCCGCTTAAATCGAGCGCAAAAGTGTAAAACTAGTTCGGCCGACTCCAACAGTTTGTGAATGTTTGTACCTAGGCATGGTGCTGATAGCATGAGAGAACGCTTGTACAATAAAGAATTTTCGCAGTAAGGATTCCGTTCGCATTCAGACGAGATTCCCCTAACAATTTACAAAAAATGGGCTCCGGTTGCATCGTTAAGCAATCTTTTCTTCGGAATCAATGGTTTTGTGGAAAACACTTTTCACAACGAGATTAGCACCCCACCACCACCCGAAATCATGGGACCCAAGCGGTCAACTTTTCTGCTGAGGAAGATCTAGCTCTTCTCCGTCAAGTGTTGAACGAGTGTTCTTTTCGGAATGAGAGCGGAAAGACGATGGCTACCTGGGCGATCTCGCTGCTCATCTGCTGAGAACGACAGCTTTTCTAGAGAAAATCTGAGCGGCAAGAATGCTCAAGCCCGTTTCGACAAGTTAGTGCTGCAAACGATAGCAAAGATTTCCCTGGCAACCTGGTCGAAGTGAGGGCCGACTAGCATTCTTGGTTCCGTCAATGAATCCTAAAACGTTGTGCATTGGAGCACCTTTATCATAGATGCCACGAGTATACACGTATATACTACCTATATACCGCGTCCTGAAATAAGAGAGGCTTTGGAAACGCTTTTACAACAAGACAACTGCAGACAACAGCATACCTCGCGTAAGTATCCATATACAAACAAGATCAGCCAACATTCTAAGTGTCATAGACTCGTAAAGGTATACAACGTACTCAAATGATCGCAAATGCGGCTTGTAGCAGCCTCTGAACGAACGAACTTGGTCAGGACGTCAAAGTTTCGGCGCGGATAGATTATTCGATACAACAATATGCACAGCGCTCGGTGCGGTGAAGCTTGTCTCGGTGTTTCGTGATCACAAACTCTGGAAGTTGAAAAAGCTCCACGAGCTGAAAAATGCTAGCCTTGTCGAAGTGAAACTCATTGACGCGGTTAGCGTCGGCCTTGTCACTAAATACAAAGCGAAGTTGAGGTATTATGGGGCGTTCGGGGTATCACGACTCTCATCTCCAGCTGTGAATGGCCGAAGAGGTAGTAACTACCACCGAAGAACTGCTAAAAGCAGCCAGCAGTATTATCTCCATCGTTGGTGAAAAGTTGAAGACTGACGCATTCTTTGTGACCACTCAAGGGTATCAGTTTTGAAAGGAATATTTACGTAGGAAGTGTACTACTACGAAATTCCAGCTCTCTGGTTTCTTCACCTTTTCCCACACGTTATCACTTCGTTTTTTGGGAATGGGAAAAAGATTTGCGAAAACTCTCTAATTACCTTAGCGCGCTATTGAAAATTTCATCGTATTAGAGAAAAACTCGCTTTGGTGTAACTTATAGAAATTTGTATTAACTGTTTTTCCTCGTCAGATTGTGTCATTTGGGTAACGATAATTGATTTCAAAAAAGGGGTAATGAGAATATGAAGGTTTCCAAAGTGCTAAGTGGTTGGGTCCAAGCGACGTTCTGACGAATCCTTCACTTGATGTATTCGATTCGTATGTAAGATGAAAGATGCGTGATCTCCGCAATATTTTGTTTGGTTCAAGTTTGGGTTTCGATGACATATCGTCAATGTCAACAGACAAGTTCCTGATCGCCTCACTGCAGCGTTTGTACGGTATTTTTCAGATATAAACGGTAAGTATCTGACCAGTCCTTAAGCTCGCGAATATGAACCTGTTTGTTCAGAATGTCGATAGCACTCATCTAACTACTCTTCTGGAGTTCCACGTTAGCTCAATATGCTACGAGGTCAGAGCCCGACGAAGGCGACCCTCCCTCACGTGAAATTGAGTTGACAAACCACCAAACCTGGTGATCACACAGCTCATGGAAGTAAATTGTGAGCTGACCTCGCGAAATACTGTGCTTGCGAATTAGTTGAACCTCCGGCTCAGACGGACTTGCTGAAGCGCTAGCGAACGAAATCAGCAATGTCGTGAACGGAAATGATAATAAGAAGCGGAATGTAAGGTCGGCGTCAAAGACAACAACAGCAACTTGATACGAATATACACTTAGACACCGTGGTTTACGAAGGTCTGTGCGGACACACAAACCGCAGTCAACGAAGATCGTTGCGTAAGATTTTTACCTTGACCCGTCGACAAATAGCGAAACAAACAACGTTCCCCGCGAAGGCACCCTAGTGGAGAAAAATATTGGCGTTTTTGCGTCTTGAAAGGTAAAGCGCAATTGTTACTCCTGGCGTCTACAACACTTGGTCATCTGCATCGATGGACGCCTTCAATGAACGACTCAAAAGTACCACACTAGCAACGGTTAAACTCGCAGACCGGCTCCGAAAGACACAAATCAGGAAGCGACTGCTAGCAACGGTTAAACTCGCAGACCGGCTCCGAAAGACACAAATCAGGAAGCGACAGAAGACGACTCATCCTACTTCGTCGCTGTTATGTTCCAGCTACCACGATCAAGAATCCTCTATGCGGCCAAATTAGGATTTCCGCATGCGTGCTGCCCCCGGATCTTCAAAGCGAATATGAGGACAATGTAGCGGTAATTTTGACCTGAGACTGTCTAACAGCATCACTCTTGACTACTGAGTTGACATATCCTTGCCTCTTCAGAGCAGGCGATCCGAAACGTGGTTTTTTTCCAGCTCAGCAGGGCTTGCTACAGCATAGTTCATGAAATATCAGAGGGTGGGTAGATCGTTCGGAGTCTTCGGTAAGTTAGGTGGTATCGTCCCATCTACTATAGACAGCTGTTTGAGGCCAAGCAATGAGGGCACCGGAAATTCTTGTGTAATTATTGCCATTGCAAAGGCACGTAGCGGGCAGGTAACGAACGAAATCTAGTCAGGGAAGAGTGAAATGCCTAGTACTTCTGATTTTTGGCGCCGATCAGCTTTATAATAAACTCATTTATGCAGAACAGCGAGAGGTTACGGTTCTGAAAACATGCGAGATCGGAGGCTCTGCCAAATGCTTACCACAGAATTGCGAGTAGCGCTGCGTCTCGCAATCTTTCGACTCTGCTGCGTCATAGTATATGTCATCCATTAATGAAGGAATGCAGACCCTTCTTGGTGCATGCAAGCGCCTTCTTCACCGCCCTCCTTGCTGGCGCTTAAGACAGTGACGTTCTATAAATCGCCCCATCTGAGTAGCTGCAGTTCGATGGCGTGGCGCTGTAATGGAAAATCGTTCAGCGACCACTTCTACACGTTGCGGTAATAGCGCATGACCGTATTACGCTTACGAGGATCGCCGCTTTTGCAGTCTGAAATGGCAAGGTACATTTTCCGAGTCGATCCATAAGTGCGAGGAACGCCGCTCTGCTGTCAGCATGAACGGCAGCGTGGACAAAATGCATTGTGGTTTTTTCTAATGCCAGAAGTGCCTTGAACATGTTCACATTAGTGTCTTGCGCACGTTCGGTATAAGCTCTCCCCCAGGCCCATACTTTCTTCTACCAAATTTGGTGGAACCCTGCACCTACGGGCTGGTGCAGAATGACAGTCATTCCTCCAGCCAGAGGGAATACATTTTTATTGGTAAAAACCCTTTCGCAAAATGCTAGTCGAGACAGATGATTGGCTATAAACTTAATTTCGATGCAGGGCTCCACCAAAGGACCCGACCAGCAGGGGACAGATCGCCAGTTGTTTTTGGTGAAGAGTACGCCGTATGTTCAGTACCAAACACACGTAGGTGCCAAATGCGACACAGTAGTCTAAAGGCAAATTCCATGTCCATCCGATCTATTCTCTCAGTCGCTATTATTGGAATCTTTTTTTCTACTTAGCTTACAGTAATTGGCAGATTCCGGACATCAGTCCGGACGACATCCATACAGTGTGACGATTGCGCCATTCCAGAAATTTCCCGTCCAATCAGCGCCAGCTTGTTCATTCCGGATGAGTTCCAAATGCAACGCAATGTATATAAAAGGGCTGTATCAATTAAAGAAGAGAGTGAGTAGTGCACCAACTTGTGCACATGGGACATGCATTCCAATTTCCCCTAAACCCATGTTATCCATCCGGACGGCAAGTATACACTGTATACCCGTATACATTCCCCATCCATTAAAAAGGGGGGAAATCAGCGACAGCCATGGCGCCGGACCTACGCGTAAAAGCGGCGGCGCGACCGCCGCCGCAGGGGGAACCAAGCGACATCGAAAACGCAGTGAACAGCGACGAGGAGTGGGTCGCCTCACCGAAAGAGTCGTCTAGTACGAGCATCTGCACGTCCCTGCAGTCCTAGCAGCGCCGTTCGTGCGCTTCCCTCCCTATATCGATCGGCGACAACGAGCACCAAATGGTGCTGGCTCCTGCACTCGAGAAGACTGAGTTTGCTTCCTGGGACGCCTTAGACGGATACCTGAAGACACCTTCGGCCAAGACATACCAGGTAAGGATTTTGCATACTGAAAACAATACATTTGACGTAGCTTCATTATTCTAACGTGCTGTTTTGTATCTTTGATCCTAAGGACACTATGTCTTCTATGTCAAATGCCTACCGTTTGAAAGGTGGTCGTTCCCAAACACAACACTGTCCCAACAGAACACTCCCCTTGCTTCAGGATTTGGTGAGTCCGCCACCCGCCAACGATTTCGAACCCGGCTCTTCTGCCTTATCCAGCTATCCGGATAGAGTATACTCGTGTACGCCGGCTCTTAGAGTTGGGTGCCCGGATGGGTGTGATTGGGGTGTCCGACAGTCACAATTGGTCCCCGTCGGGTGCTGGTTGGGCACACTTGGGTCTCCATGCCCCGTCCCATGTACACGAGGTGGGTGCAGCAACGAGTGCCTTAAACGAATTGCATTCAAATCAGTGGCTACCTGCTTGCGATAGCTCGCTTCCCTCCTCATTCAGACTTTTTCCACGCGTACCCCACAAGCCCCAAGCCTGTTCGTGTTTCTCTATGCACCCATGCACCTGTAGCTCAGCGGAAGAGTGGGAGACTTTGTCTCCAGGCCGCTGGTTCGAATCAAGTCGGGAGCAATCCGGTTTAACCATCATGTTTGTGGTGTCTTGCTATGATTTTGTTGTGTTTTGCTGTTGTTGTGCTGTGTTGTTCGTTTGAGGTGTGTAGGAGGTGCTGTTGGATGCTGCTATTGTGAAGGTGCTACACGAGATCGGCAGCGGACCACTGGTAGGATGGAAGCGTGCACGCGTCAGCGATGGATCCATTCAACTTTAGAGCAAAGAACTGCGCACAGAGTGAGCGATACGCATCGGGATGGGACGATCGCAGCTGCCGCCAGCATTTTTGCAACGGTGACGCCTTAGAGGTTGGCTTCTTGCCGTCGAACGCGTGAAAGCGTTCGTTTGCGGTGCGGTCCATCTTAGTGTATAACGTACAGAGCTCGAGCTTCCAGACTTGGTAAGCTTCTGCGTTGGATCGATCAGGCTGTATGGGTATATTAATCGGCGCTTGGTAAAGTACTTGTACAATGTTGACTGCCGCTTTTGCATCTGCTCGCTTGTTTTGTTCTTTCTTCCCTTTAACTGTTTCCGATATGCAGTTGGTGTACCAATTCAGCACACAGCCAGCGAGTGTCGATGCAGTTACAAGTGCAGGGGCATGAATGCAGTGGACGCGATGTACCGGCTCAGCGCTCTCTAAAGAAGCGGATTCGGTGTAATCCACAATACCGGTGCCCAACGTGGCTATAGCGTCTTCTACTCGGCCCATTCTGTCACTTATAGTGATGAGCTGGCACAGGATGCTCTCAAGGGTAGAAGCTAGCAGTGTGTCCCCGGCTGTAACGGCACAACTGACTTGCGCATGGTTGACGGCGCGCCATCTCTCTCGAAGGTGGCGCCCCCATTCGCAGCACGTCGTAGTCGAGATACGGCAACCAAGATGTGCGTTCGTGGCAATGATGCCTCTGTCGAGTTCGTATAGGTAACAAGGTACGTGGTCTGGCTTGATAATGCTGTTTGCAGCCTCTAACACTGTTTCCACATGCATGAGCAGCGCGGCAAGGGTAGCGTTTACGACCGGTTCACATACGTTGTAGCATGGGTCTGAAGACCCCATGACACGCTGGAAGAGCTCGTCTCAAAGCGTGACCAGCTGCCCGAACTCCACGACAGACAACGCTGCTGCAGATCCTCGATGGTTCGCGTTACCTGAGCCGCGGCGCAACGAGTGGCTAGTCATGTTTGGGGTGACACCTTGACAGAGCGAAGGTGGCATCTCTTTCACGGAATCTCTGATAACTTCGGTAATATAACTTGCAATATTTGGGCGCTTTCGTTCTCGTTTCACCGCTGGCTGGCTTCCAGCTTCCCTGTCATTATGTAAGTTTTCTCAGCACAGCACAGCTTCTTACTGCGTGTACGTCTGCCCGCCTGGAAGGTCTGACACAGTATACCGTAGTACAAGCGGGAAGAGACGCTCGGACGTTTCATCAGAGAAGACGAAGAGCAGACCGAACGCGTGGAGCATGCACTGCTGCCACCGCTCGGGGGCCTTGTATATGGAGACCCCCCTGTATCACAGATGTCTTGATGCGAGCAATGTGCAGGAACAGCTCATCCGATGCAACCATGGGTAGCTGCTGTTTGCGTGCGAAGCAGGTGTCGATCGCTCTACCTAAGTATGCAACATCATTGTCAAGAGTGCAGAGTCGTGCACGCTTTTCAGACCCGTAGCCACATCAGCATTTGAAACTAAATGCTCCACTAGCAAGCATAAATCGTTAATAGTACATCCAGGTGCGTCATTTGTTTGCACATTTGCACGTAGGTTGCGCTCTTCAATTGCGCTCGCCATTTTGTCACGTATTTTAGCCACACGCTGTGAATCAGAGAGCGAACTTGGATAGCACTCGCGCAAAAAGTTTAGTACTTGCGAGAAGTAGCCCAGGGCTGTAGACTTAGAGAGCAGACTATCCGCAGCTCGAGCTCTTGCACTCTTCTTCGTTTGCAAAAAAATCGTAAAAGCGGTTAGTAATGAGTATAAATTTTGCATGGGAAGGCTACCTTCTAGAGTGAGTGAGTTGTGCATGCTATCTAACGCCTCACTACTTAGCCTGGTAGATACTAGAAACTCATCAAATAACTTCTCAGCAGCCAACTCTTGGCCCATCGTGCCGGCTGGAGTGTCGAGACCACGTGCTGTTCTTCTCATCACGGTGCTCATGGACGTTGGCGAGATGTAAGGAACCGGGAAATCGTCGTCCTCCCCCTCGGCAGTTGACGTTTCTCTATTTTGTTCCGCTTTCACTCCTTATCGAATAATCGCAGATATTATTTGACATTTGTATGGTTGGTTACAGTGTAATATTGGTGTTTTCCAGTATATTCCGGAAATAGGCTGGCAAACTATTAACCTACCCCAAGCGTTGGCCCTATTAGTTGAAAATGCCAAAATGAAGTCACAACCGGGTTTCTATTGGCTGCTCATAACAATCCCCGCGAAATAGGGATACCAGAAAATTTCCTTCCAATCAGCGTCAGCTTATTAATTCCGGATGACAGTGAATAGGTTCAAAATGCAATTCCATGAATTGATTATTAGCAGATACCAGTTTGCGACAGCCCGCTTCTTTTCTCATTCAGCAATTTCACGCGAACCCCTCAAGCCCCTCAAAGGTGCGTTCTTGCCAGATACCTTCGCCCCCGTAGCTGAGCGGTAGAGCGGGAGTCTACGTCTCCAGGCCGCTGGTCGAATCCGGCCGGGGGCAACCTTAACCTGTTAACTGTGCTGTGTGTTTGTTTGTCATTGCTGTGTGTGTGTTTTACTTGTATGTGTGAGTGTCTATTGTGTGATGTTTGTGTTGTTTTTGATTTGCTATGTGTATTATGTTGGCTTGTGGAAGTGTCTATTGTGTGATGTTTGTGTTGTTTTTGATTTGCTATGTGTATTATGTTGGCTTGTGGGCTAACCTATGTGTTTGATCTGTGCTGTTGGTGATGCGTGTGTGTTTAACTGTGATGTATGTATTCTGATTATTTGAGTACTGTGTTGTTCGTTTCATTTGCTACTGTGAGTTGTACGCGTGCAAGCGTGCTACGCAAGGTCTAACGCTGTACAAAGGTCTACATGCGTCGACAGCAGAGCCACTGGACTTCAACTCAAGATATTGAGCAGCAAGCGACCGGTACGCATTGGGATGCGAAGTCCGCAGCTGCCGCCAGCGCTTTCCCAGTGACGACGCTTTGCGAGAGGGCTTCTTGTTGTCGAAGGCATGGAGGCACTGATTGGCTGTATTGTCCATCGCAACTGCCAGCGTCCATAGCGAGTCTTTCCAGCTACTGTGTGCTTGCATGCCTGCCGAGTCGCTACGAGAGGGTTCCTGCGGTATTGTGAACTGTTCCTGGTACAGTATCATCATAATACTAGCTGCTGCTTTGCCGCTGCTCGCTGATTTTGCTCCTTATCCCTTAACGGCCAGCCAGATTTTATTCGTGTACCA
>JAIKVB010000864.1:0-18392 GCA_024679045.1 Phytophthora brassicae
GGACACCGTCCATGAAGACTGTGACCTTCACATCCTCAGAGAGGGGAGCGCCGGCCATAGCGGTTTCTAGACTTTGTAATTCCATTACATAGTCTTGCAGATTGCGTTTTCATTGCTTGCAACGCAAGAATAGGGAACGGTGGCGATAAGCCACATTGGCCAACAAGAACTGAGTTCGAAGTTCTTGTTCCATGAACGACCACGACGAGAAGTATCCAGGAGTGGAAGTTTCTCGGGTCATAGCCCAGGTTCGCGCACGACCTCCTAGGTTGGAGAGTGCAAAAGCGACTTGTGATCGCGCATCGTAGATCTGTCCAGCGCTCAGCGCTATTTCGATATCACGGATTACCGTCGAACTTCGGCACCGTCATCTTGACTGCCTTCGTCGAGGGTTGACGCGGAGTATGCGACTCCGCGTTCTGCACAGCAGCTCGGGCGACGCCTTGAACCTCAGCTCGCACGATCGCGGGAGCCGCTTCTTGAGCCGTGGCGTTGAGATGCACGATGAGGGACGATTCATACTTGTCGAAGCGTTCCACGCGAGCACGTTGCTCCTCCGCAGAGAGCGTGGGGAATCCAGCGAAAGCCTGGTCGCCTAAGAGACTGATTATCTTCTCCAGAGTAGCCCAATGGACATCGGAGAGATGAGGGTAGTCTTGCGTGTTAGGCATACGACTCGGTTCTCCTTCCATACTGAGGGAGAACTTAATTGTATCAATACGCGACGGTCGCGGGATTGACTACAAGTGCTACCCGGTGTGACGGGGTCACACGCACGTTAGCTTAGAGGAAGCGTAGCTTTAAACCCTGACAGACACCCGGCGTCTCTGTCCGAAGTTAGCCGAAGAAAGCCTTGCTTTCTTATAATTAATTAGGAAGCCCTCCTAATTAACTTGCTCACTTGTAGGTTAGATTTAAACTAAGTATATTATTTTAGTTAATGAAGTTGTAGTACTGTAACCTGATTTAGATAGCGCACACACTTTTATAATCACCAATTGACAATGAGTGGAGTGGAGGTCTTGTACTTGTCTTAAGTACGAACCGTACTTAAGAGGATAGGAGGTATCTCAATATTTACAGGCGCTAGCCATAAGGTGAGGTTTCAACCCAGTAGGGAACAACCTCAATGTGTACACACACATCAGATTGGTCACAATCCGCCTGTCGGGACCAGGCCCCGTTACAGCATCGATTGTGTGCGCATAGCCGACAGTAGTGATGACTTTGCGCGCGTGAGTTGCCACGCCAATCTGAAGCAGCGGGAAGAAGGTTTCAACTGCAACCTCGGCAACCGTGCCGTGAAGCTCCCCATATCCGAAGAGTGCGCTGGTCGCTGCTGGATATTGCCGTTCTTGCGGTGACGCCAACGTTGCAGGCACTGCTGTTGCATGCATTGAACGATTTAGAGGAGACGATGTGGCGATATACGACGTCGTGAGCTCTGCCAGATCGAGCGGGAGTTCCCTTGTGGAATGGAGTGGCCGGATGTATTCTTCTTCGTTACTTGCGTTAGTGTGCGCTGCATCTTGCTGCCGAAAAGTCTCCTCGTGCCCTCGCCATAATCTGATTGTCGAGACGGATACGCCGTATGTTGATGCGGCTCGCTCATGCGTCCACGTGCGGGTGAGTTCGATAATATCAAGATCCTCTCGTACTATGCGGCGCTTTCGGCGTGGAGACATTGTTGTTGATATGATGAAAGTTCACGTCTGCTATTCTTTGACGAGCGACGTGCGAAAGGAATGGGTACTAGCAAAGTACACTGACTGCAAAAGGTTATGTACGTTAGTTTAAACTTTTTGTGACACGGAGAAAACACAAAGCGACCGATGCGAAACTCTGAGCTTCAACGCACAGGCGCCGCGCTTGCCACGGTGTCGCTGTCAGCACGTCTGTCAGCGCGGCGTTGCAGTGGCAAGGCCTGATGCAGTTGGCGCACGAGCAACTTTTGTCCAAGATGCGCACGAGGGAGGCCGTTTTAAACGATTTCCGCGCACGGCGAAAGCGGGTCCGCCACACAGAGCCAACCTCATCAGTGTGGCTACCCTACGAGCGGCTGCAAGAAATCAACGCATTATTTGCATTCCCTTGACGGAGCAGACAGCAATTCGGCTTGAAGCCGATATTACTCGGCAGGTAGGTGACAACCGAATCGACCGTAAGACGTGTATTGTCACCGCCGTTTGGGTGTTTCGTGCGTCGGCATGCCGCTTCAATTGAGGAATTACAATTGGCTGCGATGAGAAGAGTTCTTGCTCCGCCTGGTTGGGCTACTGATGCAATACAAGCATATTATTACTGTTCCGAGGTTGATATTCGACTAAAGGGCTTGCTGCTTTCGGTTCGTGCAATAGAAGTGGGGGAGAGTGGTGATATTTCGTTTGGATTTCGCGTAACGTGTTGGAATCGCTACAGACGTTGGGTGGGCGTCTGCTCACGTCCGATGCCATGTATTCTGAACCAAATCCTCCACGTTTTGCAATCGCCGACTGCTTTGTCGCCGGCACATTTCATGAAGTCGACTTAGCGACGCAGATTGAGCTCAAGGCAGTCGGACTCGTCCAGACGTGTGGTCTAATAAAGGTCGTGTATGGGGGCCGGGCAACGTGTTGCAGAGTCACCCTTTCCTGGGACAACCGCAACGCAACGATTGCTAGCAGCGTGCCCACGGTACCGACGGCGAAGAACTTTTTTGTCGTCTTCGCCGGGCTGATGACTCCGGCTCAAGCGCTAGTGCTTTGAAACAACACGAGTGCGATGGTGAGCGGGTGCAGCGCCTTGACGTGCTTTTGCGCCGTGTTAATCCGCTCAATGTCGAGGTAAAATACCCAGCGTCAGGTGCATGTAGTTAGGTCCTGGGAAACCCTTGGTTTTACTGCGCAGGAGTCGCTCTTGAAACATGTGATACGTTAACAAAATGAGCACACGATTTCAGTAATACGCTCACCTCACCTTCCATCACGGTCTCCTCTTCGGCCTTGTCGTCCCTCTGGTCTACGAGTCGTGCCCGGCGCTCCCCTGCTGTGTGTGCCGCCCGCTGCTCTGTTCCGTTTGCCGCGATCTGAAAAATGAACGGCTTTCGGACTCCGTACTTAATCGAATGTTCACAGTAAAGGCGCACCTAAGATTTTGATGCGAATATAATACGCTTTGAAAATTTTGAAAAATATATTCCAGAGGATTTTTTTGGATTAAGATAAAGCAAGTGCTAAAAGCAACCATTCATGTCTCATAGTTAAGGTTGCAGTAACCACTCCCGAAGAAATGAGTTGAAGGTGGGGAGAGCCGGCATACTGAAGTCAAGTGTCCCCCCAGCAGCTTCAAGCACTCCAAATCCCCATATTTAGCGTCCCTTCTCATTGGCCAAAACTGGCCGTTCGGTTACTTCTACAGACCGACCCTTGGATACTTCGAACATCGTACTTTATCAATTAAGTATATTTCTATTAATTTCTATAGCAGTGCCGATACAGCAGCCGTTGCAAACAAACTTAAGACAGCAAAGTACCGTGAATTTTCGCAATAAGTTAATGGCTACCTTTGTATACTCCTTCGAGGTGCCTCGAATTATTTTTGACCACTTTCACAAATCCGAAGGGTGTCGTGGAAGTTTTTTTCACGTGGGGCTCACAAGCACCTTACAAACACCAAGACGCTAAAATTCGGGAGGGGAAAACGAACGTGCACCCACTGCTGATTTTAGCAAATGTGGAGTGCCACACAAACTTTTAGGGATTTTGGGTCTTAGAAACTCTTCCGCCCTTAGCTTTCAGTAAGCTGCTTCATCAATTGTAGGTAGATTTCATCTACAAGTGAAGGCTTTATCAATCCAATCTGAAGAATAAATCTGCCTGTATTGCAGGAAGAAGCTTTATTACGACTCACTGCTTTGGCTGTAGTTGTGGATTGTGTTGAAGCGCCTCCTCTTTGTCTGGAAGAGGTTATTGAAATGGGAGTTGAAGAATTTTAATATTAATTTTAAAATTTAAATATTTTAATATTTGCCGCAAGAATGGCGACCAGCTCATGATGAAGAAGAAAGGGCCGAACTTGTGCTGGATACAATTACTGCCAACCTCTTGGATGAGCAAGACGCGCTCTTCCCTGTGAATGAACTTCAACGTATTTAGAGTGAAGATGTATTATAACACGTCATCGATTGTATGGCGCCTGCTTCTTCCCTTCCAAGCTCATTAACCGTGGCTCCAAGCGTGATGGTTCTGGTAATTGACTGAACTATATAGGACTGAACTATATAGTTCAGACCATTACCAGAACCAGCACGCTTGGAGCCCTTTCACCATTTCATCCTATACTTGAATGTACCAATAGGTATAGGAGACGGTCGTACATATCGTTTGTATACTGCAACATATACACTGGGTTTAGTCGGATCTTGAGAACAAACCGTACTTCACATCCACGAATTCACTCTTTCTCGAAAATATCGCCAAGAAACGTCTAAGATGTTTGTAAATACTAGTAGGTAAACGACCTAGTTGTTGGTTAGTCTAGAATATCCATTAAATTCTTTCATTCACTTATTTGAAAATTTAGGACTTCCCCGGGCGCTAAGCACGAATTTGTGTTACTACGTAGTATTTTTTAAGCGTCAAGGCGAGCTACTTGTACTGTACTATGTAATGTAGTACTATCAAGCAGTATACCACGAATCATGATCAGATCTACTCGAAGGAGTGATTCAAAATCCGAGGACGTGCACGCGTTCTTTATCAAGTGTTCGTTTTCTTACACGATCACCGTCTTCTCGCCAGGTACAACCCACACAACCGTGTCCTTCAGAGTTGCGTCCGTGTCCAGCTCAGCGCGCAGCTCGTCACTAGACTGCGTGAACCGTGTCCTTCAGAGTTGCGTCCGTGTCCAGCTCAGCGCGCAGCTCGTCACTAGACTGCGTGAAGTGTTTCCATGACTCAAAGTGGAGCGGCACCATCTTCTCGGTGCCAATGTCCCGAGTCAGCTGGGCAGCCTGCGAGCTGCCCATAGTAATCTGGAGGGGACCCGTCGGCAGCGGAGCGATGGCTTTGCCGAGGTTCATGAGCGCCACGACAATGTGGAACTTCTTCGGCAGTTCGTTCGCCAGCTCCGGGATGTACACCGTGTCACCCGTAAGGTACACGACATTGGGAAGCCCGTCTGCGTCGTTCACTCCAAACGAGGGCGACTCGAGCACAAAACCCGTGCACTCTCCCCCAGGCAGGTGTTGCGTGGGCGTACCCGTGATCTTGAATTGCTGGCCGTTGAGCGTGAGCGTCGTCGACTCCCACGGCGCGAGGCCGCGAACGCCAGGGCGAGGTGCGAGGTTTTTGGCACCGTCGAGTGTCGTGAGCACATGTCGTCCATTCAACATCGTTCGGCCGGACGCGTCTAGGTTGTCGATGTGGTCTTCGTGGCTAAGGAGAATGGCGTCGATGACAGGCAGATCTTCAAGTTTGAGGGCCGGGTCGTCGGTCTTGGTTAGAATAAATCCACCCGGCTGCTCGAAGTCACCACTCATATCAAAAGCAGGGTCGATGAGGAAGTTGACATCGTCAATGGTCAAAATGGCTGTAGCCGTGGAGATGTGCGTGACAGATACAGTGGACTTGAAAGAAGCGGATGGCATTGCTGAATTGGAGGGGGGTTCCTGAAGAAGAAGCTTGAGGGTTGTAGAGTAAAATGAGGAATGCCGTGATTGTAGCGATTGGAGGATCATCCTCGAGTGATGATGCATGCTTCCCGGTCGCAATCATTCTGGCTAAAACAATCATTCTGGCTAAAGCGATTTATGAGTCAGTCATCTCTAAGATGCGGCAATGGTATTTCGGGGCTGACGTCCCGTATTTTGGAGCTTTTGTTTTCTAAAAGAAAGGTTTTATTTTTAAACTCCTTTCATGTGTTTAAAAAAAACATGTGTTTTAAAAAAACACATGAAAGACTCTGAGGGAGGAACTTCGGTACAGAATATTCGATATGAAACGTTAAACTACTCCAAGCCATGTTACATGTACAGTACAGTAATAGGCTATGGGCGTACGCTAATACTAATAGCGTACGCCCGCTCATGCGCCGTAGAGTTTTGCGCGGCAAGCGGTCTCGTCTTGGCCTTGTCTACGTCTCGGGTCGGGGGGGGATCCTGCATACCACCAGCTCGATCAATCTTTTACTGCGACCCCTCAATAAAATAATTAAGCCCAATGACCTTCCTTTTTTTTTCGGTGGCCCGGGGCCACCGCCAACTGGTTCACATATTGAAGCGATACAAAATAGGAAAAGAGAGTGAGTATTTGACGTGAATGACTATGGATGAATATCGTCAAGTACCGACAGTAGAAAAACAATATTTTCTTTTGTATGGTCACTATGAGCCAATAGAATCAAAATATCAGTATTTCAGCGAATCCAGAGCTTCTTTACAAAATAATAACAAGTTAAGATGATTAGGGATACAGACAACGACGGTGAAAGACGCCGCACTATAAAACACGCCGTCTCCAACTTAAAAAAAAAAGTAAAATAATCAAATGTTCTTTTTGGCCAATACAAACGATTATTGATTGTGTGGATACTAGAATACTGTTATTGTGCCTTTCCGCAAGAATGGCCAATCGGACTCCAAAAAGGTGGTCTTTAGACGGAAGGGATAGGGGTAAAGGTAGGATTTGCTTACCCAAGGGTCCAGATTTAGCAATTGTTCAATGCCAATCCATTCTATGTATCCAATTGAAACGATTATCATCCAATCACTACCGATACAACAAGTCCTACGAAGTCCGATTTGGAGAAAAGACCACCTTCTAACGAAATAAGGCCCACATTTCAGCGGCCATTCCGTCTTTCGAAAGACTTGTGACCTGTGCTACCTACGATAGGTGGCCTATCTGCGTTAGCTAGTCCTACGAAGGGTCCTATGAAAGGGCTCCGATTTGTAGAAGAAGACCATATTATCATCTTATATTAATAATAAAAAAATGGACCAAATGCCGCAATACATCGGCCATTCAATTCTTCGGGAACTAAGTGATGTAGATTGTTCCACTTAACTCCGCTCGGCGTCGTATCAGCTGTGGTACAACTACTATAATGTGTCGTGGCAGCTCCACGGCCAATCTGTCCCCTTACTTTTAAGAAAATAAAACTCTTTAGCTACAGAATTCAGGGTGCTTTATTACTGTAGTATAACAGTTTACACTTTCGAGTCTGATGAAAGCGGGTTAGGGTGGGTTTTAATGGTACCCATCTGGTCAGATAGGAAGGCTTTCGTACTACGAAAGCCTACATAGGACTCTAAAACGGAGGGCGTTTTGGCAGAAAGGCACAATAGTTATGGTCTTACAAAACAAAGGGCGGATTTTCCTGTCGCCGACAACTATAGAAAGGATGTATTTCAGTGACCGGCGTCTTTCACCGTCGTTGTCTGCAGGTGATACGTCTGCTGACACGCATAATGTAGGCAGGGGCGCCACACATTCTCTCGGAGATACACAAATCAAGTAATTCACATATTTGCAGAGTATCAACTGGTCAGCCGACACTAAACACCTGAAAAGATGAGCCTTCAGGACCTTTCACCTGAGAACTCAAAGCGTGCGCAAGCTACTGCTGTCAACGTCTTTAAAAAAATTCTCGTGTCGGACAGCACCAATGTCGAGCTCGTCCGCACAACTCTCGTGGCTGACAACAACGGCTCGGCCATTGTGAAATTGCTGGACCGCTTTGCGATGCATCTCGCGTTTTCACGAGGTCGAGGCGGCGAACTGCGCAAGCGAAACACGGAACCGCAATGTCCAGAATTGGCTGTAGGAAGACTTCCCTCAACATCGCAATATCATCGAGCAACGTCTACTCAAGATGGGGCGCATTCTGGAACGCTACTGCTTAAAACGACAGCAAGGTGGGATGGTGACAAAGGCCCGAGCGTGCACCAAGGACGACTTGCGCTCGCTTATAGACGGACTGTACTATGATGCCTGCTCGGGTAAGGAGTATCAAGATGCTGCACTCCTATGCATCATGTGGTATGCGTTTGGGCGAGCGTCTGACCTTGCATTTCTTCAGAAGTGCAATTTGTCTGTTTCGGCCGGCAACATCCTTTTCCTCCGCCTGATCCGCGCGAAAACTTCGGAGGAGCAAGGCCTCTCTCTCTTCCCGGACAAGCGTTCATCCATCACATGTCCCCTTCACGCGATAACGATGGCAGTAGCGATGCAACATTTTCCAACGTCATCAGTACTCGACCTCGAAAACATTTCTAATATCAGAGAGGATGACGAAGCGCCGACGGGAGAGTCAGCACCATTAATCGAGGCACTTCTTCAATGCGAAGAAAATGCATAACCTGCGAATGTGTCATCAGAGACCGCCCAGCAACGTCCTCAATCTACCACCACAAAATGCAAGGGTACGTCAATCGCGTTCTCAAGGCCGCAAGTGAGCGTCAATCTAAGCCTGGTATATCGACAGGTCTATCGTCTCATTCATTCCGTCGGGGTGGGGCTCAACATGCCAATGCGGATTCATCCCTGAGCCCACAGTGGATCTTTGATCGTGGAAGTTGGAATATGACAGCGACGAACAAGGCGTTTGCCTACGTATTCAATACGACGAGTGAGGA
This sequence comes from Phytophthora brassicae, assembly GCA_024679045.1. Classification (NCBI taxonomy): domain Eukaryota; phylum Oomycota; class Peronosporomycetes; order Peronosporales; family Peronosporaceae; genus Phytophthora; species Phytophthora brassicae. The sequence goes on from JAIKVB010000864.1 coordinate 8,615, forward strand.
TACAAAAGTGTCCAAGGTGCTAAGTGACTGGAATTCTGGTGAAAGCCTGACCATACCTACGTGGGTGCCTTTGACACTGCAACAGCGGCAAGAATTCGGAAGCTGGGCCGCTTGGTATTCGCTTCGAGCTTTGGGCTTAAAGATGATTCGTTGATCCTGGATCAAGAAGTCGCCGACCTGCTACTGGTGTCATTAATCATTTGACACTGCAACAGCGGCAAGAATTCGGAAGCTGGGCCGCTTGGTATTCGCTTCGAGCTTAAAGATGATTCGTTGATCCTGGATCAAGAAGTCGCCGACCTGCTACTGGTGTCATTAATCCAGCATTTTCCTAAGATCAGCGACAGGTACCCGTTGAGCCCATACACATCGCGTATGCGCACCTGCTTGTTTTCGATCCAAGTAGCCATGCCAGAACTTCTATCATGGAGTGTGCAACTGAACCACCAAGCAAGTGAAACCTGCGCGCAAAATGAGCAAGCTTTTACACGCGAAATCCAGCTGATCAATCATCAGAATGCGGTGATTGCTCAGCTTATAGCGGCGAATCAGGCCCAGACCTCACGCATTTCTGAGCTAGAAAAACGGATGCATGTCAGTGACTGTGATGTTGCCGCTATTGACTGCGTGAGTGACCCTGAAATGGCTCGCGGAGTTCCCACACCTGCAGCCGATCATTTGAAATCAGGCAACAAGAAACTTCGCTCAGCTTCGAAGCCTGTATCAGCGACCTGGTTTGAATGGTGCACAAAAACGCCTCGCCTCGAGGAGGTCTGTGACGATCGGCAGTAGAAGTCTCAGTCAAAGCAAATCGTTGCATTCATGAAGCTAGTATTACCGGAAGGATATGCGCTTGACCCCTCTACTTCCGAGTACAACGACCGCGTTCTGCAAGTTGGTAACGTCGCCCAGAAAAATCTGAGCGTTTTCCTCCGGTATCGAGGAATAAAGCACAAATTTGGGTCTGGGCTACTTAAATAACTTTGTGCTCTTCATCGCGATGGGCCCGTTTATCTCTTGGTCTGATCACCGACCCTGCATCTGAAACGACAGAGTTATTTAGTAGGAAATTGGGATATTCACACCTCAAATTTAGAAAGTATCTAAAGTTTCGTGCCTTCCCAAACAGTGTTAAAAAATCTCCTCAATAATAAACTCATTGTCCGTTACGAATTCTGTGACTGCTGGATAGATTACCCATTTAATATTTTACATCAAATCCGGGATGGAACACTTGAGTCGTCAGGGTTTAATAATTTTGCTAATGCATTTATTAGGCAAAACTTTTCAAATGAAGCTTTACGGTACCTGCGTAGTGAGCTTCGAGGTCAAGTCCTCAAGACACACGACTTGACCAGTTCCTTGTCGCACGCGACCACGCCCTTGCTGGCACGCAGTGGACGTCGGATCAGCGGGCAGAACGTCAAGTCTTGGTTTTCATCAGAGCATCATACAGCGGAGACGCGTGATGCCTCGGAGGAGAGGTCACCAGGCGTCGTAGCCGAAGCGAAGCAGGCGCGCGTCCACACATCCTTGGACAGAACAACAGAAACGAAGGCATCCCACAGCGCAGCCGAAGCGAAGCCCTCCCGCAGTGTCACCGACGATGTTGAGGAGAATGAATTGGGCAGTACTGTAGTTGTCGCGGAAGAGAAGCCATCTTTGCGCCCCCAAGTCGATGGGAAGGCCTTGATACATATTGGTAGTGCGGACGGAGACTCAGATGACGACGTCGTCTGGATTCCCGCGCCATCTTCAAGTGATGCAGCTGTCGTTCCAAGTTCAGACCCGGAAGACCTTGACGAAAGCAGCGACAGCGAGGCAGAATGGATTCCGACGGCGAAGTTAGCAGCACCCCCACTGTACGACGTCCGCGCTATCACCGACTTCTACACCCGGAGAGGTCGTCGCGTGTATATCACCGAATGGGAAGTGACCGAACAGCCTTCATCAAATCTGCCGGCTAGGATGGTTGCTGCCTTCAATCGCCGCCGTCAAGCACTTGTCCGTCCCACTTTCAACGAGGACGAAGCTGGTCATAGTCGCAGAGAAGACCACCTCACAGAAGAACCCCAGACGCACCAACGTCGCCCGCTCCGCCGTCTTCGTAGAGCTAGTAACACTTAACAACAAAAACAATAACAGATAGGTTGACAAACTCACGTGATTTATTACCGTTCCAACAGGTTTGACCAATCCGACTCGCATAACAAACCTAACGCTGTAGCCACAGCATTCCCAGTTTTCGACTCACACAACAAAGCTGATGTTGTAGCCATCGCACACCAAGCTTCACACTGTCTTCATCAGTGTGCAGAACAGCACGGTTTCGCCGCAAGCAGCACACCTTGCTTTCTCCGCACACTGCTACTGGCTGTGGATTACGATTCTACCCTGCATAATAAGAACCAGTTAGTGTCGAAGAAAAAAAATAAAAAAATGTGGACAACTTACCTGTCCGTCACCTCTGCTCGCTCACGCTGCATGTCTATACTCCACTGCTACAGAGGATCCACCCTCCCCTCGCACACGAACGCCCCTTCACGCATGCGCCGTTCCCACTCGACTGCAGCTCTCTAACCATAATAATGATGCTCTTCATTCGTATAGTACTGCTGTTCTCCAGGTGTACTGCCACTGTACGTTGCGAGGGGACCCACCTACCCCCCCCCCGCGCACAGGAACACCCCTTCACGCATGCGCCGCTCCCACTCGACTGCAGCTATCTAACCATAATAATGATGCTCTTCATTCGTATAGTACTGCTGTTCTCCAGGTGTACTGCCACTGTACGTTGCGAAGGGACCCCCCCCCCGCACGCGAACGCCTCTTCAAGCTTGCACCGCCCCCGCTTGACAGCTTCTTGGATTGCCGATGTTTGGATTGTGGCGTTTGCGCCTGTCTTAATCAAGGAAACTCGTCCTCGCCTCGAATTAGCCAATCAAATAGTTTTAAATTGTGACGAATCAAAAGTTCCCAACTAGTTTTTTCTGACCAATCACGTCTTGTAGGCAGTTGTCAGCCGCTGTCGTCCATTTACGTTATGGAGTACCAGTCCGTTTCAGATCTTTAGACATATTGTCAAGTATCCAATCACATCGCGACATTGACAACAAACTGCTGCATCTAAGCTTCACGATTAGATGCACCCGATTCAGGAGAGTCAAATGGTGTGCGTAGATCGAATGAGCTCGCAAAACTGACGCAGCAACAACATTTTTACCTTTGGATTAAGCTTGGTATTAAAGGTTTCGCCCACCCTCACTCAAACAACATCCCTCCACTATGGCCCAGCTTCTCTACCGGCCCTCTTCTCGAACCAACCCACAAACTGAGGTACAGATCGCTCAAGGAGCTTTCGGCATTTCACCGCAGACCGCCCAGCGGGTTTGGCGCCGTGCCAGAGAGAACTTCAAGCCTCGGCACATGGCGAAAGGTAAACTAGAGCGGGAGGGAAGACATGATCTCATGTCTTACTCAAGCGTCAGTGCAGCGGGGCTGCCGTAAACTTTAGCTTAGAGGATGGCTTAGCGACTGTTAGAGTCTTAAGTAGGTTAGCAACCTTAAGTTATGTAGTTCTGTACGAGAACTTATTGCGAGCGTAAGCCAGTAGCTTACAAACTCCAAGAGTAATTAGGAACTTTGATTAATAAAGCGACTGAACTCTTTAACTCATAGTCAAAATATTAACTGTTTTCTATTATTTTATGTCGGCAAAGCCGGGTTTTGTATATCTATAACTTTCACTATCTATCATAGTGAACCCTAATCAAATGAATATCGATTGGATATGAGCCGTATTAACTATCAGAAGTCGGAGTATCGACTTTAGGAGGGATGTGATATTAAGTGTATCCCATCAACCATACCCTTTAGTAACTAGTTACATTATAAGTAACCCCGTTACACTCTCCCCCACCAGCCTGAGAACACCACGTGTCTTCACTCGTCATATTACCTCACTTGAAGGCAGTTATACTGAACAACCAAAGTGGGACGGGGTCCTCTCCGTGATAATTAAATCCTTTGCTCAGAACGTTCCAAGTTCAAACAAGCCTAACTGTGAAATGCCTCACAAAACGATTCGGTCTAAAGACCACAACGCATCAAGCCGCTCTCCGAGCCCAAACTCGAACCCAGCACATAGTGCCCATTGGACAGACGAGCTGGAGTCGAAGTGGCTGTCGCCGATCTCAACACTCATTGTGAAGGAGTATCACTCGCGGAAGCGCCAGCAAAGCAAGGCCAAGAGTATGGATCCTCCACGTAGTGCTAATGAGGAACTCATGAATGAGTTCGATCCTCATATTGAGGAAGTCGATTACGAATCCGAAACGGAGATGCCCTCTGAGCATGAAGAGCTCTCTGAGGCCGGGGTGCTTCGCACTCCTAGTCCGTTCCTTGAACGCTCTGGTCATGCAGCTAAGACAGCGTTGCGCGCATCGTCAGGTTTGGGGAACCCCGTTCTGACCAATAATATCGATGAGGTGCAACAGAAGCGGCTGGAAGAGGGTGAGGTGCCGCACTTGCAGCCCTAGAGCCTCAGAAGGCTGTGGTACAGCGACCTGTGGCACGGCCAGTTCTCAACACTCGGCAAGAGTATGGCTTCGAGCCTGTGGATCCGGTAGAGACCCTAAATGCCCTGGGAAATAGCTCACTGAGCACCTGAATCATAGGGCGAGCTGCCTCGACCCCTGAGGAGATGGCAACCCGAGAGGCACTACGTGTCAGGGTTCTTAACCATGCAAGGGATACCGTATGAGGAGTACCTTTTGCGTCTCAACGCTCAAGCGAGACGGGAGTCTGTCCCGTCTGTAAAGACATGCATAGTTGTCTTGCTTCCTGGTGAGCCCGCGTCTGATGACGACATGCTTTTTACCCTATGTGTAGAGCGTTGTCGAAGCTCGACAGTCTGGAAGCTTTGCAAGCCAGCTTTGCTGAAGTTGACGTGCGCTTGGGGCGCGAACTTCGCTTTGACTTCGCAAAGCTTAAGACGAAACGTGAGTTGCCGGGTTTCTGTCGCCCTTCGGTTTTAAACCATAATTACCCTGCTCAGGTGAGCTCTGCTCCTAAGCGCACTGCGGCTGTTCCCACTGGGAAGTCAATAGCTGCAGCAGATCGGGGTCAACGCGTGAGCTCCTCGTCTGACCCACCCGCTTTCCGACCTATTGTCGCGAAGCGTGCCACGACCGAAGTGGCCGCGGAGTCGTAGGCGCTTCGTCTCAAGCCGATCAAAAGCGTCTACGATGTGCCTCAAAGGTACCTCAAACTCCCAAGAGTTCTCGGAGTGAGGATACCCACGCCACTTCACCAGATACTGGTTTTGGCCTCGGCTACGACGCCTCGCTAGAACACGTTCCACGTGATAGTGGCGAACGCCCTGCTCGTCGAGCAACGCAGGAGGAGGAGGAGCCGATGAGGGAGCCCCAGTCCCCTGTACTCCAGCGTAAGTTCCTGGATACTTGTGCGAACGTCTCTCGTCTGTCTTCAGACGTCGACTACTTTCGGTCGCAGCTCGATAGAGCGGAGAAAGAGTATTACCAGTCTTGGACTGACATCCAGGATCTTCAGGATCGGATGCATTGGGTTGAGCAACCTGTGTCTTGCGTGCAACACTTACAGGCTCTTGAGTGGAAGTTCGCGAAAGCCGAGAAGGTCGAAGACCGGCTTGCGGGTTTTGACCGGAGTCTTGCTCGGATTGAGGGTCAGCTTGACGTCCTCTTCCGGATGCAGGGGGCTGCTGCGGCGACGTCGCATGTGGCGCCATCGCCTCATCGCTCACCTGAGCTGGGTCATGATAAGGCTTAAGCAAGCCCACTGGGTGCGTACGCATCTTCTTTGGAAGATTAAGCGTATACGCTAGGCCCTTCTTGGTCACGACCGTGTACGGCCCTATAAAGCGAGGACGCAATTTAGTTTTAAAGACTGCAGATACTGCATGTGTAGGTAGGTTCTTAGCGTTTAATAAAACTTGTTCACCAATTTCAAAACTTTGTTTATTGTTTCTGCCTTTGGCATCTGCTTGCTCTTATGGCTTATATTGGCCTTCAGCCATTGCGTCGCGCACATGTCTTAAGACATTCCGACGAGTTGATAAAAACTCACTAAGCTGTATTTGAACAGTGATAGGGCTGACATCAGCAAGCCTATCGGCTATCTCTCCCTCAATAAGCCCTGAACCACATAGTGGGAGCATCAAGGGGACACGAGGGCGTGAGGGGTCGTTGACGTAAAACGACGTGTAGCCTGTAGAGGCATGCACAGCATTATTTAATGCAAACTCAACGAGTGGGAGCACAGAATTCCAGCCTTTACGCGTTTCCGTGCATGCGGTACGGGTATGTCTTCGACAACACGATTGACTCGTTCAGTTTGACCATCGATCTGCGGATGATCCGCTGTGGACATGTCCAACTTAGTGCCAAGCACCTGGAACACAGATGTCCAAAACTTCCCAGTGAAGCGGGGGTCTCTATCAGAGACAATCGATGAGGGAATCCGTGTGAACGGAAGACCCGATCGATAAACAGCTTAGCTGTACCTTCACCATCAATGGTGCCCGGCACTGTCACTAGATGGGACATCTTACTTAAACGGTCAACAAAGACCACAATCCCAGTGTTACCTTCCGAATCTTTCGGAAGGCCAACACAAAGTCCAAACTCATGGACTCCCAACACCCAGAAGGTACAGGCAAACTTGCCAAAGGTGTGCAGAGGGTTTTACCCGTTGGCACGTCACGCACGTATGCACGTTAGTCCTCGTCCATTTTTACATCTTGGACCACCAATAGTACAAACTCACAAAGTTGTAGGTCTTTTCTCGACCCAGGTGACCACTAAGTGGCGTGTCGTGCGCCTCATAGAGGATACGGTATTTTAAATCCTCATCATGAAGGTGACCACTAAGTGGCGTGTCGTGCGCCTTGTAGAGGATACGGTACTTTAATCCTCGTCATGAGGAACCACAACACGTGGGGTGTCCTCAGTACTGGTGATATAATATAGCAGGCCATCATCGATGGAATAGCGATGTAGACCCGCGTGTAAACGTGCTGACATAGTCAGCTTCGAGTCTTGAAACTCCTTGCTTCCAAGAGCATGTAGCAGAGCTACGCACGTATCATCTTGCGCATACGCAGCGCGGATGAGGTATGGCACAGACGACGTCACCATAGTGATACGATCTAGCTCATAATCTGTACGACGGGACAGTGCGTCGGCTAAGTCATTCTGCCTGTCAGGCTTGTACTTCACCTCGAAGTTGTACTCAGCAAAGAAGTACAGCCATCGGGCCATCCGGAGAGATGAGGCGATTGTATCGCAGTGCGTAGAGACGCATGGTCTGTATAGACGACGAACGGCTTAGAGCCCAACATGTGAACCCTGAATTTGACGAGAACATAATTCATTGCAAGTAGCTCTTTGTCATGAGCTGAATAGTTCTTCTCTGCAGCCTTAAGCTGGCGAGACTCAAACGCAATAACGCGTTCGTACCCATCGGCATCAGCTTGTAGCAAAGCACTGCCTATGGCAAAGTCAGAGGCGTCACAGACGATACTGAACGGACGTTCAGGGCCTGGCAATACCAGGATTGGCGCATGGAGGAGAATCTATTTAACAGCCTCAAAGGCTCTTTGATGCTCGGTGTTCCAACACCAACTTTCATCCTTCTTAAGGAGATTGGATAATGGCCTGACCATCTCAGCGTAGTTCTGGCTGTACTTGTGTAAGTAGTTGGCTAGGCCAAGCCACTTTCGTAAGTCTTTGAGGTTCTTGGGAACCGGTCAGTCCACAATGGACTTCACCTTAGCGGGATCTGCAGGAAGGCCGCGCTTTCCAATAAAGCATCCTAAGACGGAATCTCTTCAGCGCCGAAGACGCACTTACATGCGTTAGTGTACAGCTTATTAGTGCGCATGCACTCGAGCACAGTTCTTAAATGGTCAATGTGATTCTCCACATCTGAACGACCATATTCCACACGACTGCACAAAGATATCATCGAAATACGTTTGAGCAAACGCTCGATGAGGCCTAAACAAATGCGTCACTAGACGATTGAAAGTTGCGGGCGCATTCGACAACCCCTGGGGCATGGCTAACCACTCCCAGAGCATCCCGCTCGGAGTGCTGCCCGCTGTCAGAGGGCTGTGGCTCGTTTGCATGACCAATTGGTAATAACCATCGACTAAGTCGAGAGCTCTGTACATTGTACTGCCCGCCCTATTGTTCTGAAGAACATCATTTCTAGGAATCGGCGTCTGAGCCGGAATGGTGGCGGTATATAGCTTATTAAAAGCGTGAACGATACGCCACTTGCCATTCGGCTTTCTGACACAGAATGTCGGCGTGGAGTGGGGAGATTTGCTCTCACGCACCATTCCCGCCGCGTACTTCGCACTAAAGAAGGCGTTGATGACGTCACACTGCTCTCATGGCAAAGGCCATTGCCGAGTGACATAGTATTTGGTTCCAGAACCAAGTCTGTCTTATGTCGTACTCCTCGATCAGGAGGTAAGCTAGAAGGCGAACGCGATAGCAGAGGCGAAGGACAAGAAGAAGCAGAAGATAGCCAGTCTCAACGGAGACGACATCGAGGAGGACGAAGAAGACGACATCGAGGAGGACGAAGAAGACGACATCAAGGAGGACGAAGAAGACGACATCGAGGAGGACGAAGAAGACAAATTCGAGTCTTCAGCGAGTGAGTATGAACCGGAAGAGCCAAGAAGGTGAGTGAACAGCTAATAGTTGTATGTACAGCGTGTGCTAACCCTTTTGATGTTGTATGTACATGCTGACGCATAGTGAATGTGTAGAAACTCCGATTCCGAGCAGGTCACGTGCTGCCAGGTACACAAAGTATATACTACATGTGTATCACTGAAGTATGTGGTATATTGATATGTTATATTAAATCGCTTTGTAGGACTCTTACTATGGACACAGCTGCTGCTACCGAGACCTGTGTGTCTGAGGTAGCCACGACGGCTGCTTCGACTGATGTAGCGGTTGAAGAGGATACGGCTACGTCAAATGACATGAACTCTGACCTGGATAGAGACGGTGCGGACTCTGAAGACTGGCTGTTTGAAACGGAGGGGGCCGGTCAACCAGAACCCGAAGAGCGGGGTGGACCCGGAGAAGATTATGATGCTTCGAGTGGTAGTGATGGTGGATTAGATGGTGCTGCACTTCTTCTTCGGCAGAAGAGGCAAGCGCTGAGGAAACTGCAGCGTGAACGATTCGAGGCATCGCTGTCCAAACTAAAGCGTTATTGGGAGACTACCAAGGCAACTTGGGATACGCTAACACCCGATGAGATGGAGGTGCTTGCACAGGATGCAGCTGGACTGAAGAAGATGTGAACGGATGGCTGGGACTTTGGTACGAATTATTTATGTATTTAAGTGGTATATACAACTTGTTTAAGCTAATTCATGTTGTATGAAACTTGTAGATCCAGAAACGCAGTCGAGGAGTGAAGAAGCTTACCCTGGATTGTCGAAGAAGGAGTATGGACCAACCGAGGAGGTGCTTAGTATTGCGGAGTCTCCTCTGCAACTGTTTTTCTTTTTTATGCCACCTAGACTTTGGCGCCGTATTGCTACAGAAAGCAACCGATACTACAACCAGAATTTGAACGATCGAGTTACCCGCATGCACGAAAAGCAGGCAGAACGTGATGAAACGATTACGAGAGATGCTATGAAGTTGAAAGAAACGAAGAATCACAAGAAGATTCGTCCAGAAGACCTGTTACACTGTATTGGTCT
>JAIKVB010000865.1:0-18361 GCA_024679045.1 Phytophthora brassicae
AAGGCCAACTCGTTTGAACTATGTACTGCCCATCCTGCTGTCCCATCCTGCTTTCGTGCTTTCGTGCGGAGCATACAAAAAATCATATAAATATAGAGCGTGTCCGTTGCGTTGAAGCGTGTCCGTTGCATTTCTGTCAAAATTCATCACGGGACGCTACATATTAAAACCAAGAGAAACGGAGAGCGTGTCCGTTGCATCAAACCGTGTCCGTTGCATTTGCCAAATGGCGCCCAACACCAAGCAAGCCCTCCCCGCTTGCGGCTATTTGGTAGCCGGCCTCCAGCTCGATCTCGGCATCCTTAACACTCTGAAAGAGGAGGCAGCTTCACGTACCTACGTCCCTGTCTTTAAGACCGTTGGTGGACGCGACGATGACCCACTTCGTGAGCAATCTCGCGTGAAAACGAAGTCCGCCGCGATTGGATACCTGCAAATTGCACTCCGTCAAGTGACAGCGTGCCTCGACGATGAGTAGAGCCCGAAAACTTTCTCGTTCATGCGATCGCAGGCAAACGGAGGTGATCAAGAACCACATCAAGACTATCCTCGCAAAGTCATCGCTGCCGCCAAGAAGAACGATGTAGACCGAGTGCCAGCCAGCATGATTTTTGCGTTGGAGGAAGGCACACGTCTGCGTGTTTTTGATGGCTGCTTCGATGTCTGCGTCGATGCTACCGCTAAAATCTTGGACATTCCCGTCGGCTTCTGTGTCATTTTCCGTGGCGATCTGGTGCACAGTGGTGTTGAATTCGACCGTGAAAACCACCGTATCCACTGCTACCTGTCTTACCCAGGCCTCAAGTGGAAACCGGATATAGTGAGCAGTGTTCTGCCTCCACACATAACCTGTAAACACTGTGGTTTCAAGTGTCTGGATTCCGACGAGATTCGTACGCATCGTCGCTACTGCACCAAGAACCCCGAAGTTGGCGAGAACCAGAAGAAGCGTCGTCTTACAGATAACGCGGTGGGCGAGTTCACGTGCGACGTGTGCGGAAAGGTCTACACTAAGAGTTCATCTTTCCGGTCGCACATTTTTCGAGGACAAAAAACGAGTAATTCGAACTAGTGAGCTTTATTAGCTAGCTACCATAATACAGTTTGGACACCTTCATCACTTTGAACTTTACGTTAAATGCACAACCCTTTGGGCTAGTTCGTACCTGCATATCCCCAGTAGCGTGCATGTAAGTTGGGATCGTGAAATGCCATATTTTCAGGTACTCCAGTCCGCTCCGTTGTAGCCGACGGTGGCAGCATTGTCACCAGCGACTCGCCGAGTTGTGGTGTTGAACCGGAAAATGTGGGTGGGGCTGCAGGGTGGTTTCGATCCACTCTCTCAAAGGGCACATCGTCTCGCCTCGTACTGTAAGGGAGCGCTCGAGATCGACGAGATGCAAGAGAAGCTCGTCGTCGTCGATGTTGATTAGATCCTTCGTTGTACGTCGGCTCTTGAATACGCGTCGGGAGTGCACTGGCCTCGTGTCGATTGATCCACCAATGGAAATCAAAATTTTGAGGCATGATGTTACGTTGACCGTTTGATTCAATCAACGCAATCAGCTCATGAACACAGGGACGACCGTGCAATCGTCGAAAAACACCAGAACACTGATCGCGGTCCAGGCGCTGTAACACACAAAATCTTGAGGCATGATGTTGAGCGGGAAGATTCATCCTTGTTGGTGTTGGGGAATTGGGAGGGTGGAGAAGAAGAGGACTGGTGAGGTGAGGATGTTTTTGAAAGTGAGCAAACTTGTGCGAGTCTGATGAAGAATACTTCGACGCGTCTATCATATAACGGAATGAAAACTCGTCCTCTGCCCGTGTCTTCGACTCTTCTTCTATTTTAACAATTCCTCTGCAACGGACATGCTTCAACGCAACGGACACGGTCTATATTTATATGATCATTTGTATATTCCATGTTAGAGCAAAACAGCAGGATGGGCAGTACATAGTTCAAACGAGTTGGCCTTTCTTGTGTAATAGCCCTCCCTAGAAATTTTCTAAGAAATGGCCCTCCTTAGTCTTTCCCGTGTTCTGGGAAACGGAATTTGGGAACACAGAAGCGCAAAAGCAGTACATTCACTTGACAAGTTTCAGCCAATCATATCATTTCATTTTTCAGCACAGAACAAATTCTACTTGAATAAGGGCCTGAGGCCCATATATCTGTCAATACTGCTCTGTTATCATCGGACAGGTTATCCAAAAATATGTCTGTGTCTCGTCCATTAGTAAAGACTTATGTCTATTTCTGCTTAGCATCGCGAAAAAGGGTCATGAATTGATTGACCACGTTATGTGCGTTTTCAGGCTTATTTTTTTACTAACGTTATGTTGTCAATCCGTTGGTTGCCGAAAACGGAATGTTCGTGAAAACAATGCGTTGTCCAATGTACAGTAATGTATACTTCAAGTAGTGAGTTTCTAACTAAAAGTTCGCGTCTTTTCAAGTCTTGTTTCCAATGGGGAGATTGATTGTAGCGGTATGCTTCATCGTTGCTGCCAGTTCTGTTATTCACATCACTGAGGCGCTTTCTTGCAATGCCGGCACGTTCTTTGACGGTTCCAAGTGTTCCCGTTGTCCAGGTGACACCTTCGGCTCTACACCAAGACTCGTTTCTTCGTCATGCTCAGGCCTGTGTAGTGCTGGTTTCTTTTGTCCTGAAGGATCAACTTCTCCACGGGAAAAGTGTTGTGGCGCTTCGACTTTCTACTGTCCGATTGGGAGTGCGGAACGTCGTAGAGTGGACATCGGATACTACACCATTACTTTTCCAACAGATCAAAGCAAATTGCCCATAATTGACAGCTCAAAAGGTGGTTCTGGACTACAAATTCTCTGTGAAAAGGGATTCTACTGCGTTTTCGGAATCCGTCGAGTTTGTCCTGCTGGAGTCTTCGGTGAATCCACAAGACTCACCACTTCAGCTTGTTCTGCTCCATGTCCAAAAGGTTCCTACTGCCCAGAAGCCACTTCAGTACCATTACCATGTCCCGCTGGAACTTACGGAGGTGAACTCGGTCTAGAAACTTCTCAGTGCAGTGGACTTTGCCCCATCGGGTTCTATTGGTACGTTTTCATCTAAAACTCTTTGATTCAGGAGGATTTTACTGATTTCTACTTTTATTTACCAGTTTGAAGGGAACAATCGTTCCAGTCGCTTGTCCTGCTGGAACGTATGGAGCATCACAAGGTCTTAAAACTGACTCATGTTCAAGTACTTGCTCCCCATTCAATGGTGTACTCTTATGTCTTCCGTCTCCATGTCCAGCTGGATTTTACTGTCCACTTGGATCAATAATTCCCTTGGAGTGTGGAACAGTGAGTGTGTTTTGTCCAAAAGGTTCTCCACTGCCAATCACTACAATATCAGGTTATTACACCACTTGGAAAGCGTCTTCAGGGATAAATATGGCAGGAGAGCAGCTCGCACTGCAGTACGTTGAGGGCAATCAGCTATTCGTTTTCAATCAAACAACTCGATCAGATCAACATATTTGCGAAAAAGGAGCGTACTGCACTGGTGGAATCATGAAACTCTGTCCTGCTGGTACGTACGGGAACAGCGAAGGTTTGTCGACTGCAGTTTGTACTGCTCCATGTCCTGCTGGCTACTTTTGGTACGGAATTTCAGCTTCTTCGTAGGTGTGTTTTTTAGCTAATTTTCTTGTATCTTAATTGTAGCCCAATAGGAACAGCAGACTACAAACTCCACCCTTGTACGTCTCGGACATCATTCTGCCGCCAGGGGTCATCAGCTCCTATACCTGTCGATCCAGGATATTTTATCGTTACCACTCAAGAAGGACTTCGACCAGACGAAACAATATGCCCGACTGGAAATTATTGCCTCGGTGGTGTTCAATATCTCTGTCCTAGAGGCACGTACGGAGCTACATCCGGTCTCACATCAAAATATTGCTCGGGTAAATGCCAAGATGGATACATTTGCCCGCGTGGGTCAACATCAGCGAAACAATCGCCTTGTCCATCAGGTTCGTACTCACAAAATGGCAAATTTTGTGCCCCGTGTTCTCCTGGATATTGGTGCGAATTTGCATCTCCAGACCCTCAACAACACGCGTGTGGAGCAGATAATACGTTTTGTCCTCTTGGTTCGTCAGCAGCCCAACCAGTTCTGGACGGCTATTATGCTGTAGGACAGCAGCTCACTACACACACATCAGAAGCATTATGTGTTAGTCGCAATGCTCCTCATCTCCCACAATGTCCTACACGAACAATAGGAGTGAATGGTAACTTTTAACCCAGTCAAACTGAAGTTCTTACCCTTAAATAGGGGTTTCATCACCAACTAAAAGCTTTTGAATGTGTGTTCGTGTGGCTTAATACGCCATGTCGTGTACTGCTGAAGCTCTTGAATAAAAGCTTCCGACGGTTGTTGAGCAGATTTTGGCATTGTAACCAGATCAAACTCTGACAGTTCTCCAATGTAAAACTGTTTAAGATAGCGGAAAGACTGGCGACTAGCGTGATAAATCTCGAACATGACGGTTGCGTCCACATTCAAAGCTTCTTGTGCAATTAGTTCAGATCCTCCAGGATGTTCTGGGATCCATCGCGTAATATCCAGCACCATTCCTTGCATAACCAACCAGACTTCACCAGTTTGATTACGACGAACCACTTCTTCCCAGCGAATCACGTCCTTACGAACACGAGTCTCAAACTCCCCAAAGCGTTTCTGACAAACCTCCTCTAGACCAATACACCCAAGAGTAATTGCTGCAGCTAATAGATCGTCAGTGACTGAGGGATCAAAGAGGAACTCAGTACCGTCATTGCGTGCCTCATGTTCCAGATAGAGCAACACCCGGTCAAAAGTACAGCAGTCCACATCCACATCAATAGTCGTTGATGCGTCTTTATGGACTCCTCTGCCTGAAAGCACCGCTGATGACAACTTAATACACGGAAAAAGCAGCTTCTTCTTGACTGGAAATTCTTCCTCGTCATTGGTCAAAACTGTGACGACATCTGAGCGCATGGAAGCGAGACCAGCAGAAGCTACTAATGTTGCATTTAACAAGTTGAAGGCAGTAGACAAATCTCCTTCCGAAGACACCAAAACTTGTACATCTTCGTCCACCAAACCACGATAGGAATCTGGCATAGTGAATTCCGTCTCGTCTTCGTCCTCTGCATCAATTTCCAGCACGCGAACGAAATAGTTGCGCTCGTCTTTATAAGGAATTACAAGGCGCTCGTGTTCGGTCAATACACGTCGCCATGCAAATTTCGCAAAAGCGACTGCAAATTCGTTCGCATCTGCAACGATCGGAGCTGACGGCGTCGTCTCTTCTTCGTCACTCTCATCTTCATTTAATAATGGACGAATCTCAATTGCTATGGACGTAATAGTTGCCACTCGTTCGGTGAAAAGCGTCCAGTTTTCGGTCTGGAATTTGCACAACTCGAGGTTAATCATTTGCGGCTGGCTCAGGGCGATTGCACCTCGTGGGACCGCTGAGTGCTGACGAACAGCCACCACAAATTGCGCGTGTAGTCTTGGATGTACTAAAGCAGATCCGTCGGGTCCAACATCATCAATAGGGAAATCCTTTGGGTGCAACAGTGCGCAATGACGCAAAGCAGATAATTCTTCAGTCGGGAGCAGATCGTTTAGCGCCAAAACACGCAGCGACTGTGACCAGATGGAGGACAAGTCTTTGTCTCCTTGTTGCTGCTGTTTCAGACGGAGCGCAGCCGCCATGGTCGGCGCGCGGATCGCACCCGCGGGGTTGTTGTTCGCGTTCCAAGGCATCGATGCGTTTTTGGTGGTTGCTTGTGAAATGGTGTGGCACATGTGTGGTACACAAAATGTGACTTTCGCGACAAAAACGAGTACCGTATACTTCGAAGTACATACTTTGCAAGCACCGCGCGGACGACGAGGACAGCTCAATGCTGCATTAAAATCAAATTTTGATGGAGCTGACAAAGGCGGAAAGTGTTGCTGTGGTCGTCACGTGGTGCTGAGGTGGTATCCATCTTGGACCAGTGAGGCGGCTTCAACAACAACTTTATGTCGCATGACCGCGAGAAGTAAGTAACGGGTTCTACCAAATAGTATACTCTCTCTGATTACAATACCCTTGGCCATTGAGAGGGTATACAGTTTGTATTATACCGCTCTGAATAGTGTACCGTTCTAATTACTATACCTTTTCCGATCAAATGATCTAGAATGCGCCGATTGGCACATTTCGAAGCACGATGTAAACGACTCCCTATTTCAAACGAAGTGGGTGAGGAAGAGATAGAAGAGAGTACATCGCTGATTTGCTTGATGGGCTCATTGTTGACTAAATGACGAAATAAATGTTTATATTAATATAATAGCGATGTTTTTTTGTTGTTGTTAACTTTGGCGGATCCCCCTATCCTCGTAGGGTCTGTTTCTGTAACCGCTACGGGACTCGAACCTACACGTAAACCGTTGATCGTCGACGGCTACACTACTCCACCAAAGCCATCGTTTGCCATCGATAATCGTACTACCCGTATTATACCCTGCCAAATTGTATACCCTGGCCGATTTCGAAGGTCTACTATATGATTAGTACACCGTATACTATTTGGTAGACCACGTTACTAAACCATAGTGAGATGTCTACTCTACTTCATGACGCAAAAGCTGCGAAGAGTACCTCAATGCATATCATTAATAGATCTACGGCTTAGGCGGGAAAATGAGGCGAAGTACATGTTTGACTCAAGGTCCATGAGTCAGCAGTTTGTCATCTCATCCTCTTCAACCTGTAGACGAACACCCCTCTCCAGTGGAGACTCCACCCCATCTTCATTATTTCTTATCCAATACAAAAGACTTGGCACTTATCTTTCTTTTGTCTTAATGGTTTTGTAGGTCCGGGGCAAAAAGCGATTGTTTTGCATTCGGTTGAAGTCACGTTAACAGCTCAGCAGATCTCAACGACTTTGACAGGTTTCGTGCGACTATTGAGTCTTCGTCACCAGTTTTAGATTTGACGCACAGACTTCGTCCACACTTGCTTCCTCCCCCCCTTCACTCCACTGCAAATGCTGCGTCGCGTCTCCTCCGCTTTGCGCCACGTGCACCAGCGCAACATCTCCAACTCCTCAAGTCGCCAATGGGACCAAGTGCGTCCTCATTTCCACGCAGGAGAGCACCGCAATCCGCTTTTGAAAGTGCCAAACACTGTGTCGGTCATTGGCGCTCCCATGACATGTACGTTGGCAGTATTATCACTAACAATTAACCCTATCTAATTATTTAACCCCTCACTTGCTTATGCGAGTCTACAGACGGTCAGCCACTGCTCGGAACAGACGGAGGACCAGATCTATTACGTGAAGCTGGACTTCACAAGACGCTGGTGGATCTGGGCTGGTCTGTGGAGGAGACGGGCAATTTAAACTTCATTGCACCATGCGGTAGTGATCCGACGTTGGATCCTCGCTACGGCAAAGCCAAACAGTGCTTCCCTGGTACGTATTAGATAGAATACGATACATTCTTCTGTTTAAATCTCCTAATTGTTGTTGTTATTATACAGTCGGCAACGGAATTAAACAACTCAGTGACGTTTTCCAGCAAAAGGCAGAAGCAGGAAAGTTCTGCTTAGTACTAGGAGGTGACCACACTATTGGAGCTGGATCTCTTGCTGGGTTGTTGTCAGTGCATCCGGATGCTGGTGTTATTTGGGTCGATGCTCATGCTGACATTAACACACCAATGGATTCGGACTCAGGGAATATGCATGGTATGCCTATTTCTTTTCTTATGGACGGCATGGTGGACAGCTCGAAAGTCCCTGGGTTTGAGTGGCTTGCTAATGGACCTTCGATGAAGCCGGAGCAATTGGTATACGTCGGTCTACGTGATGTTGACAACTTTGAGAGTCGTGTCATCCGTGAGAAAGGCATTAAAGCGTTTACGATGCAAGAAGTGGACCGCTACGGTATTGGCAAGACGATGGAAATGGCGTTGGATCACCTTTGTGGCAAGAAACAGCGTCCACTGCACATGAGCTACGATATCGATGCAGTGGACCCATTGGTCGCCCCTTCGACAGGAACTCGCGTACGTGGTGGACTCACGTGGCGGGAAGCGCATTATGTGGCTGAAGCTGTGGCAGAAACCAACATGCTAGTGGGTCTGGATATGGTCGAAGTGAACCCAATGCTGGCCCCTGGTGACGGTGCTCAGATCACTGTGGATATGGCTCTGCTGCTCATTTCGTCAGCCCTCGGCAACCGAATTTTGTAGTCACTCGAAAGCGTGAGTTGCAGCGAACTATTGGGTCCCTGTAACCACAAGATAACTACTTCGTACTACATAGAACAAGACGTCTGATGGTTGACTCACAGGTGTGGATAGCAAATATCACCGCTTGCTTTTCTTCTTAGAAGTGTGATGTAGGTTCGCTTCATCTAGAAATCCACCGTCGTCCAGTACTTGTCGTGCACTAGCTTTAATGTGCTTAAAGCGATCAGGACCGAGCTGGATACCACCGTACCATCTCGTCACCACAACAGCCACATTCTCCGCTTTGAGAAGTTCCAGTAGATTCGATAATTTACTGCCAGCTCCGTGTTCTCCGTCCTCGTCGTTGTCTTTAACTGTGAACTCTCCAACAATTCGATACGCCAACATATTGTGGATCGCTCGCTCAATTTTGCGATCGTCGAGCAAAAGCGCAAGAAAGGAACGAACATCTTCAACGCTTTTGACTGGACAGGCATGAGCGATGAACGTGCTTTTGCGATCCACAACCGCTGTACCATGAACGATGAGTTGGCCGATCAGAGATTCGCGCTCAACGTCGCGAATTAGTTGCGCTGTCCGTACACGAGGCCGCAACGTTTGCGAATCCGACTCAAAGTTCTCCACTGCATGAAGTTGCGCATCAGCTGTAACTCCCTCTTCGTCAATACTTTCACCTTGACCCTCTAATTGAGCTTCATTTAGCTCAACATTAACGTATTTCTCTCTCACCTCCTCGATCCACTCGTAAAGACACACTTGACCACTTGATCGCTCAAAGATTCCCGCCTTTAGAACTCTATCAGATCAACAGTATCGACAATAGTCAACAAGGAACAACGTACCAGATTTTCTACAATTTCTTCTCTTTGATCATTCGTAAGTCCGAAAGACTCATACACTTCTGCAATGGGAGCGTCTGTGGACGGATAACCTTGAGGCAAATGTACCAGAAGGACAATAGCATGAGCTCCTGGCACTGAAATCGTGAAAGATCTCGCTACTCCTGGCTGATCCAAGTCACTTTTTAGTCGGAACTCGTCATCAAAGATGGACTACAGCACAAAATCATGATTTTTGTTAGGCAAACTCAATAATTCACATAAAGAGGAACATACCTGTAAAACTTCGATTTCTTCACTCTATAAGACAAAAACATAGCAAAATAATAGAAATAGCACAAATAAGACAGACTGCCACATAGGTAAAGTTGAATAGCGCTCTATTTGCTGTATCTAGCCGTCGAAGAGAGGGAGAGAGACGTACCTGGAGCTCCGCATTGTTCATTTTGCTTATCAAAAAGTGTTTTGTTTTCGTCCAATCAGTGATTTCTGTGTCGCTTTCATCCAATAATTGATCAACGCAATAGTCGCCAATTATTTTATAACGCGATGGAGACGATGAAGCGCAGCGCAGAACAGCTCGCGCGTGACGCGCAAAGGAAGCGGCGCAAACAGGCGAAGACGGATGCAAAAGATGGCGGTCAATGGGATCACTGCATGTTTAAAGTGGTGCGCAAGAATCGTTTTTGCAACATCTCCAGGTGTGTATGAAGTTGCCAATGTACTGAAATGATTGCAGACTTTATCTAACCTTTGACACTACAGAGTTCCTGGCTCGCTCTTTTGCGGAAACCACTTGCCTGACAGTGACGTAAATGTAAACAACAATTTACGCAAATCGAAACCTTCGCGGCGCCGAGTACCGTGCCCCGTGGACCCTTCACACACTGTCTACGAGTCCGATCTGGCCAAACACGTGCTGGTTTGCAACAGAGTAAAGGACGCAGAGACTATGAAGAAACTGGCGTACTATAGTCACAATATTAACTCGGGAAGTCATTGCAGCAGCAACGCAACACTTGCTGACGACACTGTAGAGCAAAACTCTTTAATGCAAAAAGAGCACTCGGAACCGTCAGCTCAGATGCAACAAGGTATTATTGACAAGCTTGTGGCGGTCAATTTTGCAGATCTCCGCAAACGCATTGAAGCAGCTTTTGAGTCCTGTGTGGGAGATTTGGCGCTTGAAAAACTGCATAATGAATGCTGTGACAAGCTTTTTAAGGAGAAGAAGGAGGCTGGTGCGTCCAAGAACGTTTTACGCCACATCGAGCAACAATCTTCGATCATTGGCCATTTGCAGCAAGTGAATCTGTTGGAAGACTCGAATGCAGCTTTCATTGAACTTGGAGCTGGGAGAGGGATGCTCTCCCTTGCATTGGCTCAGATGTATCCAAACAGTCTTTACGTCCTCATTGACAGAGCTCACACACGAGGAAAAGCTGACCGCTTCATTGGTGGCGATGGTAGAAAGGATGAAACAGCGAAAGACACGACTCTGCGAGCGAAAATCGATATTCGCCACCTCAATTTCGCTGGGGTGCAGGAAATTCAGAACAAATCAGTGGTTTGCATGTCCAAGCACCTGTGTGGTGTAGCTACTGATTTGTCACTTCGAGCGATTGCGCAAATGATGTCTGAGGACAAGAAGACGACTTCTGAAGTGGCAGAGGCTGGTGTTTGCGCTAACTTTAAAGGTTTGGCGATTGCACTTTGCTGTCATCACGTTTGCGCTTGGGAAGATTACGTCAATCCATCGTTTTTCGAGGCTCAAGGTTTTCAACCGCAAGAGTTTGAACTATTGACTAGTATGACGTCATGGACGACGTGTGGAATGGGGCTTGAAGGAGACGCAGTGCAACATATTCTTGGCATCAGGTACGTTACGAAATGTGGTTAATTAAGCATAAGTTGAGTATCTAACATTGAGTTTAATTGTCAACACAGCAAAGACGATCGTGCGATTTTAGGACGCAAATGCAAGCGCATCATAGATGCTGGTCGTGCAGAATACCTAAAGAAACTTCAGCTAAAGACCCGACTTGTCCACTACTGCGATACCAACGACAGTCTGGAAAATTGTCTGCTACTTGCATGGCGATAAACTAACAGAAGCTCCCTTTGGTAACTTCATGGGAGAAAGTTACTGTAGAAAACTAGTTTGAAAAGATAGATTTTATTCTTCCTTATTCAGTTCCGATACCTAAAACCTAGATCCAGGTCAGAACTTGGTCAGTCTTTTGTAAGATCTTACTCTTTTTTGGAAGTGGCTTCCTCTGACTGTAGAGCATTTAAGATCTTGGTGCCATCTTTAATGTGCTGAATAGTGGCTTGGAACTCTTGATGCCCAATGTTGGTACCTAGAAAAAAGGACTTGAGTAGTTCAGGTGTCAAAGTTAAGCTTGGATTCTCCTTAATTTTCTGCTTGAGCATTATTTCCAGTAAACGTGGTCTAATTTTTCCTCCAGCAACAACAATTTCTCTTGAAAACACTGCAATACGCAGCTCACAGACCTGATCCCAGCAAATAGTCAGCACTCTTTGAGCTAGTTCCAAATTGGCTGATTTCTTGTAGCCTTCACTGCTCACTTGTTCATAAGCATCTAATACAATAGCCAACATCATATTCATGAGTACTAAACTCACTACGATGATATAAACCCAGTAAAAAGCCACTGAGAATTGTAGTTCTTTGATCGTCTCAAAGTCGAATAAACCAAACAGCATATTGATACAGGAAGCCATTGAATTATCCAGTGAAGAAAACTCTTTCGCTCGATCTCCAAAAATCATACAGCCGATGATTGTGAACGTCAAGAAGATGACGATGAAGACCACAAAGAAAGCGCCAAATTGTTTTAAAGCGTTTCCAACAGTGCGAGTGAGAATATTAAGCTGTGAATGGAACCGGAACCGATTCAGAATCTGAAGACCAATAAGAGCGATAATTACAGCACCGACGACTCGAAGAGCTGCAGTAAGACGAGCGATTTCTTTCAGATTGTCAATAACAATATTGAGAGAACTGATATCGTCTGCAGTTCCTTCAGTATTAATAGCAATAGGATCTGCAAGCATCCACAGAGAGTCTTGGAAATCATCATCGTCAAGTAAACGCACAATACTCGCCCAAATAGCGTAAAAAATACACAAAACTACTTCAACAACGAAGAGATCAAGTGTGCGAGTGATCATGTGACGTCGAGATGGACGATTCTGTTTGTTGCGCCATTCACAAACACACGAGAAAGCCCACATTAGCGCTATAACCCACCAGATCCAAACTAGAACATCACTTGCAAAAGAGCTTTGTTTTCCGTACGGAATGGAAATTGTAGGTCTAGTTAACGCTTTTGGTGTGATAAATCCACCTGCATGGAACTCCAAGACTAACTCAGTGATAACATAGCCTTCAAGCTCTCCATTATACGTCAGAACGGAGATCTCGACTTTATCCGTTGAACTGTCGATCCAATTAGCAGTTTTCCACTCAGCAAGTCATTTTAACGCCTCAGTAGCGTTCAGACTGTATATGAGCATGTAGGAGTTGTATTCGTTCTCATTCCCTTCGTACACATGGCAGACTGGATACAATTTGAAGAGAGAACCATCTCCATCACAATCTACAGCAGATTTACTGTAGATTTCAATCAAAACTCCACCTAAAGCCTTGTTAAATAATCCAATACGAGCCCAGTCTTCTGGTGGTAAATCTCCTCCATTCTGATCCTGAGTCACGAATACGACGGGTAGTTTACTTTGCCTTCTTCACGTACATGCTCTTCACCCACATCCCAACTGCTCGAATGTACGAACAAGCGTATGCAGTCGATTCAATCCTGGCAACATCAGGTGGTGATGCAGTGACTGCTAATTCTCCTATCAAGTTCTACAATATTGGTCAACTAGGAGACGTTTTTGACTCGTTTACGAATGCTTTCGTCCCGAGAAGATGATTCTACCTACAGAGCGTAGAATTGATCGGTCATGGGCGAGAGCTTCGTGAGTAGCTTTGATTGTCATTTCCACCGAAGAAGTTGAAACAACTTCTTTTTGTCCGCTTTCGACGTCTTCAGCAGTGCTTTCATTAAAATCTGCTACATTCACCACCGAAGTCTCCATACTTGCTAATGTGGTTGTCTAACCAAACTTAAAGTCGTTCAATAACGCGAGATCAGATTCAACGGTTGAGTTGTGGATGCTCTAGTTAATTTCGACTGAGGGGTGTTCTTGCTGCTCTGGAAAATTGAAAAAGTGAGGTGACAAGTAATGTTTGACGTGGGTTTACTTTTTCTTGAAGGAGGTGGTTGCTGCTTTCTAGGCCTTCAATAGCATCGGGAAACTGTAAGTATCCGTTTCTGCTCTTTCGCACCAATATAACAGCCAAACTCTTTGTCAACACCAGCTCCCTATCTCAGCGTCAACACATTCCCATTTAACTGACCGAGCAAACAGCCACGCAACTTCTCACTTCAAGCTGTATGTAGCCATAATAATACTGTATTCATCTCAGTCAAAGTACGAATGCCACAAACAGATCCCCTTTTGTGGCATTTTTCCATTTTGCGGTCGTCATGGGCAGCGACACCAAGACGAAAGCGACCAAACGGCTTCACGAGGACGACGGCGATGCAACTGAGCGGGACGATGGAGTAGACGTGCAGCCGTTAGACGTCCTTTCTATGGAGAAGCTCCTGGTGTCCATGGGGGCTGACAAGTTTGAACCGCGCGTCGTGGCGCAGCTGCAGGAGTTCGTCCACCGTACGAAATCTCAATCTTAATCGAAAATTGCAATCACAATTAATTGTTATGAATATGATGAAATGCAGGATACGTGACAGAGATCCTTGTGGACGCCCAAGAATATTCCATGTACGCGGACAAGCAGGTGGGATGCAAATTTTAGTACATATCTGATGGTTAAAGCAATGATTATAACGCTAACATTTAATTATATTGTTAAACTTACGTAGACGATTGACCAGGACGACGTCCGACTGGCCATTTCGTCGAGGCTGAACCATCATTATGCCCAGGTGCCGCCTCGAGAGGTCAGGATGGCTTCTTTCTTTTTGCTATTAAATTATTGATGTTAACGTGATGTTTTTATGTTATTTATGACAGCTGATGATGGAGTTAGCAGACAAACGCAACAGTATTCCGTTGCCTCAGATTGCGAATGAGTATGGAGTGCGACTACCACCGCTCCAGTACCAATTGATCACGAAGGAGAGCGAACGACATGATCCGGTTAGTTACTAAGGAGTGTGTTTGTGGCAAATGTGGCGCCTTGATTTAACTTGTTTTTTCTTTGTGGCGATATTTGCGCAGCAGAAAATACCGAGTACGCCGCGAGTTAATGAATTTACGGGTTTCGGAGCGGGCATCCGTGCTGATACAGCGCGGCCGCCGACGCATCCACGCATTGAAGGCTCCCGCAACAAGAGGTTTTCTCGCAGCCCCATTCCGATTAACCTTAACCCGAACTTGTAGTGCTTGTGGTTTCGCTTCATTCGTTGACCAGCGTTTACCGATTTTTTTAACCCCTGTGCTAGTCAAATATCTGGGGACTAACTAATCGTTTGCAAGTAATACCTGGTGATATAGCTCCACTGGTCTTAGTTAGTAGGTGCTGCCCCGTAACAATTCCTCAAGAGCTCGGAAGAACCTTCTCCGCGCCTGTCAGATACGAATTAGAACTACAAATAACAGTCTTAGGTACTGGACAACCTTACCATGAACCCCCGAATGTACTTCTGGATACAGATGACCGCTCGCTGTACTTGCAAGTACACCTGCAAAGCATCCAATTTCGGTGGAGGTAGCTGATTCGGTTCTTCTGGTAGTAACACTGCTTTACCAGCAGCAATTCTCGGCGTTGAATCGCTCAATAATGATTCGTTTTCGGTAAAAGAGGGCAGACTGATCACCACTAATTCTGGGTTTGCACCCTTCACCAGGTCTGCTGGTCGAACGGATAAGCTCTGGATTGGATGTTCAACACTCTTTCTTTGTGTAGCAAAATCAAGGTTGATTGGTAACATCATGTCTGCGGCCGTGACTGGAGTTACAGCAGACGCAAGTACTCGTGAAGCCACAGTAGGCTTGTCAATTTCGTTCGACTGCGTCCCAATACTGCATTGTGGCACTACTTTCGTGATGTTTCTGGCGGTCATAGCAGTTTATTTTGTTAGACATGATAAAACTCTGCGTTATCAGTTCGTACAGTGAAGGCGTATTTGCCACCGTTCGTTCGGCAGTGTCCGAGTCCAGTGGATTCCAGTCTGCCACAGCAAAAACAGTAAGTTTCACACACATTCCCACAGACACCGATGTATTCACCTACATATACACTTATGAACTCTCTCGCGATCTTCGAGAAACCACCTGTAAACGAAGTAGACAACTGCCTTAAGTTTTCTCTTTAAGTAAACCAGAATTCTACGTGAGATTCATCTTACTTCAAAAGTTTCTGTGACAGAGCAAAAAGCATTTGCAGTTTTTCCTAGAAACGAAATACATTTGCACTGAAAACTACTTCGAAGTAACAAAAAAAAAAAAATTGACATAAATATCATAGTTTGGCGACTTACGGATGTTGTCGCTGGCTGCGGTTGGAGCTGCATTACCTTTCTAGCATAGTCCTGTAAGTATAACATTTTAGAACTGTCCTCAGACCAAGCCAACGAAACATGAATTACTGACGAGAACAATATCTTGATCAAGTGTACTTAAATTTACTTGAGATAACGAGCTCATGGAAGCAGATCGTGAACGTCGGAGAGGATCCATCGAAGCCGGTCGATCAAGCGGCATAATAAGTCGCTGTTCGAGTCAAGTTTTGAGTCTGTGATTTTGTATGAGTTTGGACAAGAATCGAGGTCTCCACTAACATTCGGCTAATTATATCAAGCTTTTTGATATTTCTCCAAGTATAATTGCGACTTATAACGAGGATGGATTTAGCGCAAGCATGCTGTGATGATATCCCGAACGCCTTGAGGTAGTTCCACGTGGTTACTTAGGCTGCTTGCTGCCAGCTCAACTCTTTCTCGGTTAGCTTCCAGAAACTCGAACTGTCGATAAGCTGAAATTGTACCAGAGACAATAAAATCGGTTAGCAAATCGGGACTTTACTTCTTGTCGAGTTCTTCAAGTACTTACCTGTTGGCATCTCGAAGATATCCAAGCGCTGCCAATCTTGTGCGACATCAATTGATGTGGCACCAAAATCGTCTGTCATGACGAGATCGACTCCCGAATCAAGAAGCAATCGTACGAGTTCTTCGTGTCCATTGCGGCAAGCACAAAGAAGCGGAACCTGGCCCTAATAGTAAAAGAACGGCACATTCCAGTCAGGTTTTAGAGCATTTTTAGATAATCGTTGGTCTTACTTTATTATCACGGGACTCAATATTTGCTTCGTGGGCTAGAAGCAGTCGAGCAGCTTCGATGTGACCCCATGTGCAAGCTGCATGAAGTGCAGTTTTACCCTGCAAATTGTGGTAGAACTTTTCTCTCAGTAAACTGGTTTTAGTGCAAGACTCCATCAGATGATCGTACGTCTCCCTGCTGCTGGTCCACATTAGCGCCACTTGACAGTAGCAACTCGAGCACTTCCAGGCTTTCATTCTGAGCAGCCACGTACAAAGCATGACTACAGTGTACCTTCTGTATCCACTTCATTGACATTTAGCTTCTCCTCAATCCTGTTGTTAAATAAGTGGAAAATACATTAGTAAATAGAAAACCGCGTTACTTCACCGTTCCAGATACTTCAGTACTCACCAACGTCTAACTACTTGTACTCGGTTGAGTGAAGCTGCGTATACAAAAGCATCACGTGGCTCATATGTCGCTTCAGCCAGAAAATCTACGTAATTCACGTGATTCACGTAGATTTTCACGTCGTGAAAGGAATGCTGACGGCATATTGTTAGTGTAACATGACGATATCCATCCACAGTAAACGCTTTTGCATACATTGGTGATATGTTCGCTTGAGCTCCCCCACATCATCACGGTTGAAGCTGGTAGTTCAACAACAAGCCTCTTATGCTAAAGCGTCTCCTCGAGAAATGGATCGTGCATTGTGTTGGCTCATTTAACTGTAAGCAAAGTTTGGAATCCTGACAATCTCACTACAGTGGTTACAGCAATTAGTCTGAATGAGACTAATTAAATTAGTCTCATTCAGACTAATTACATAAATTTTATGTACATGTAAGCAAGCACATTTTCAGCGACTCCTCGACATAGACTAATTATGAACATACATACTATTTTTGAATGTTCCAAATTAATCTTGACTATTATTAATCCACTCATGTAACCGAGCGATTAATCGCAACGGTGCTAAGAGAATTGGTCGACTTCAACCAGAAAACCTGGGACGAGGACGGTGCCGTTAGTTGAAGTAACTGAGGTTTAGCCCACGCGGCTTGATCTCCAGAAGAAACCCATTAATTCTGGAATCTGCGGGCTTCCACTAAATACACGCTTGTGCTTAAGGCTGTTGCCTGCACCTACTTTCAGGGTCAAGTGCTCATAAAGTCGCTGACTATCTCTTAGGTTATGAGCCCAAAAATGAGCATGGAGAGTCACAAAGTTGATACGATCGGCTCGCTGAAGTTTGACGGGAAGAACTTTCTCGCGTACAAGGAGGGCCTGAAGGCGGCGCTGCGTGCTCAGAAGAGTTGTGCAGCGGGGCTGCCGTAGACTTTAGCGTAGAGGAAGGCTTAGCCACTCTTAGATTCTTAAGCAGGTTAGCAACCTTAAGTTCTATACGAGAACTTATTGCGAGCGTAAGGCAGCTGCTTACAAACTCCAAGAGTAATTAGGGCTTTAATTAATAAAGCAACTGAACTCTTTAACTCAAAAGATTAACTGTTTTCTATAATTTTTATGTCGGCAAAGCCGGTTTCTGTATATCTATAAAGTCCACTATCTACCATAGTGAAACCTAATCAAATGAATATCGATTGGCTGTGTGAGCCGTATTAACTATCAGGGGTCGAAGTATCGACTTAAGGAGGGATGTGATATTACATCAACCATACCCTTTAGTAACCTAGTTACATTATAAGTAACCCCGTTACACTCTCCCCCACCAGACGAAGACACCACCAGGGCTCGGAAAAAATAATTATAATACAATAAGTATAGAATTCTATTGACGGAATAACTTATTATTGGAAAAGCCAGGTTTCCGTAAAATATACAATTGGACCCGTAATA